>JAIPRL010001076.1:0-68161 GCA_025469235.1 Pemphigus obesinymphae
TAGATTTATCGATACGTTTCGATTCATGGCTTCAAGCTTATCTAGTCTCGCTACTAACATGTTAACCAAAGATTTCGTGAACTTTAGAGAAACTGCTAAAGTTTTCTCAACCGCCGATTTGCCTCTCATCACGCGGAAAGGCGTATTTCCGTACGAATACGTAGATGGCTGGGAGTAGCCACGAGACGAGGCGGGATACTTGGTGGAGCCGTTAGTGGAGAGGGGGATGAGGGGGAAATCGTCCGCGACGACGACGACTAGAGATAACGTAGTCGATTAACGATTACGCGTGTTATCACATGGGATACGATAAGAGATAATGTAATCAATTATCGACAGCGCGCGTTATCGTATGCGAGGACGGGGCACGTAGTCGCGAGGCGAGTCGGGATACTCGGTGGAGCCGTGAACGGTGTGGGGGTGCGGGGGTGGGGCAAAATCGTCTACGACTAGAGATAATGTAATCGATTATTGATAGCACGTGTTATCATATGGGATGCGATAAGAGATAATGTAATCCATTATTGATAGTGAGTGATATCATACTACATGATAAGAGATAGTGTTATCAATGTTGATAACGACATAGATTAGGAATAGGCCAGCTGATAAGAGGGTGCACGTTTAAAAAAAAAAAAGGTCAAAGGTCAAAGATAAGAAAAGTCAAATGTCAAATGTCAAAGGTCAAAGGGCAAAGGTCGGGCCCTATATAGGGCAATGGTGCCGCCCCGTGTAGTAGTGGAGCCGCCCTTGTCCCAGAACCTACCAAAACATACTACTCACATTGCATCAGTCCTTTCCGTCCCGTTAAAATTATTATCACTATATTATTATAATTATCGTTTTTATAATCCATTTCTGTAAATTTAATTAAATTTTTGAAATAAGCTAATTTTGTTATTATACACATTTGTACACAATAGAAGTGACACACATCACACCTAAAAATGAACTCGCACACATCAAAATATATTATATCAACTTTTAACACACTGCAGGTTTTGGGAAACCGTATTATCATATTATGTATTCTTATCACGTTTTGGCGTCCGTCTTCAGTCATTTTTGCTAGTCGAGACATACCAGACTGAACTGATATGGACGGAAGGTCTGAAGTGAACTGAACTGAACGGATGCAGTGTGCTCGCTCTTTAATAGGTACCTACTTCAGCCGTGCTATTACATAAATACATATATTTTTAAACTCCGATTACTTCGTAG
This sequence comes from Pemphigus obesinymphae, assembly GCA_025469235.1. Taxonomy (NCBI): domain Eukaryota; kingdom Metazoa; phylum Arthropoda; class Insecta; order Hemiptera; family Aphididae; genus Pemphigus; species Pemphigus obesinymphae. Next base: position 1,222 of record JAIPRL010001076.1, read on the forward strand.
TGTTTTTATAATAATGGAAAACTATTTTTACTTTTGATAATAATACTTTGAAAATGTATTACAATGTAAATATAAATAATTGTTAATATTTAAGTCAATATTTATCTTACTTGTTAATAAGTAATTTGTTTATTACAATTTTAGAGGGTGGGGGTGACCCTACGTACGAACCGCCACTGAGAACTAGTGAACAAAAATGTTGGACCTTTCAATTTCTTGCTGTTTCATATTATTAAATGGGACCTATTTAAATAAAAAAAAAAAACGTGAAATAAACAGGACCCACTTTAAAAAAAACGGGACAATAAGCGTCCGATGGAAGTTTGTCTGGACAACGGGACGCAATGCTGAAAAACGGAACGTATGGTCACCCTAGTATAGCCGGTATAGGCATATAAATTATATTAAAAAAATAAAAACAATTAACAGGGCTTTTATTAATGGATATAGTACTTTACTATATTACTTTTAGTAATGAGCTTTATTAATTATGTTAAAAAAATAGTGAACTAAAACAATAACAATACTTGTTCATAATCAAATTTTATACGAGTATAATATTTTCAAGGTTCTTGAAAATTATATATACATAATATATATTACGATGCAGAGTTTCCGGTTTTTTTTTTTTTGGATTTTCTGAAAAAAATGATCATTATTATAAAATTGCGATTAAGTTTGATAGTTTGATAATAACGATTATTAATCATTTTCACAAGATAAATTACCATTGATTATTAATTATTATATGTCGATGGTAAAAGTATAAAACATTAATTATATACCATACATAATAAATATACGTGTAATATGTTGCACCTACCTATTTATTTTGTCAGTAAATCAGACAAATACATATAAATGATAAAACATAGAATCTGGATGTAATTAAATTGTCGTCCCATTAAAATATTCAGAAAATATTTATACATTAGCTATCTCATATAAGAAAATCTTACCTACTACTTACTCAAGTAATTCCGTATTTAAAAAAAAAAAAAAAATTAATTAAAGGAAATTTAAAGATTTATATTTATTTAGGATAGCTATTAGAACGACTAAATCCTCGTGGGACACATGCTGTACGTTCCAGCTTTTGCATAGGTATAAGTTGGGGAAATTAAAAAAAAATAAAAGGACCACTTGATTCGAGTAGATGCGATGGCTTCTAGTGGTACATCACTGTCTGTATTCAATTACATTTGTGGTTCAGAAATGTCCCAGTGGCGTAAGTTAGGGAGGAGGGGGGGTTTGCGAATTCTGGGTTTTCAATGTACTCAATATGAGTGTGCCTATGTCGCTAAAAATGTTAACAATATTGAGATATTACTTATGTTTAATAATAAATAAAATATTCTATTGTAGTAACCGAATCACAACATGTATATAAAAATCAAACTGATTTCAATTAAATGAATGAATAAATAAATAATCTTAAATATCTCGAAAATTTAGATTGCTAATTTTTTTTTTTTACGAACACATAAAACAGTAAACAGTAAAACACTCTAGTAAATTAAATTCAGCTGGGAATCATTTTTCGAACGCGTTGATTTATTTTCGATTCGAAATAATTACAAATCTCTAAAACAACTCTTCTGCAAATTATCCAATCGAATCGACTTTATATAATTTTTTTATTATTAATAATAATTATAGTAACAATATGCAGAAAATATAAGGGAGATACATAATTATGGAATACTGAATCAATATAGTTTAAATCATTTAAGTAGGTATACAAGCGTTTAATAATATTTTAGTTGCACACATATAGTGCATTAGTGCAGTAAACATTTTCGATGTTATTATTTGTTCATATCTTGATAACATCGCAAACATGGACTTAGTTATTTCTCGACAGTTTTCACAATTTTACTTTTTTTATTTTTATAAAATGAATGATATTTTTTAATTAATATAAGATTAATTTTATTGTTTGGAAAAATGGTAGCCGACGTATGGAATATACGTTGCTAAACGCGAACGTGATGATTACAAATACAGGGATAAAACGTCCGATCACTCTGAGTACAAAAAAAAAAAAAAATCGTTTAAAAACTAAACGAAAAAACGTAAGAAAAATGTGCGAAATTTTTTACGCTTCTTCGGATCCTATATATTTATGTAGGATGGACAGCCATTGTCTTCGGCTGTTATCTCGCCACTCACTTTTAGACATTTCTGAAATCCGCGATTACACACGGTGAGGATTTTCACGTCAAGATAACGAAAAACGGATCGAATACGATTTAAAATCTTACTGGAGTTTACGGTATACCTATACAGCAAAAGGCTCGACTTGATATCATTATAGTTTATTTTTTAACCGATGACAGTATTGTATATTTATATCATTATTATAACAATCATACAATTTATATATTATTTATATTATATATTATTTATAATCATTATAAAACCAATATATTCTTCCTTTAGCTCGGAATTTAAAATAAATAAATAATTTGTAGTGCGGACTAGATGTTTACACTATATGTATACAGTGAATATCTCTATTCGGTGATAAATCCGATATATTTTGCCAAAATTTAAGAAACTAGAAAAATCTGTAAGTTTCATTTTTTGTAATAGGTATTGTATTGGTATGTATTTTGTCCTTTTGGACTTGCATGAAATAATAAAAGTGACGTTTTATAATTGTTAACTAATTATATTTTAAAAATTCTGCAGGTATACACTAATATACATAAATTATAGAACTATTAACCATATACATACCTTTTTAATTCATTTTGACAGCACGTGGTATAATATATCGTGAAAAAAAATGTCATACAATGTAACGATATTTTTTTACATAATATACGCATTCAAATCGTTGATAAGCACGAGTATCTAACGTCAAGTTAAAACTGTCTTTGTAATTTAAAGTGACTTGTGCTCAACGGTAGTGTTGAAATTTGTGTACGTGGTGTACGTGCTGATTATTGGTTGTCGTAGACACTTGAAGTACTTGCCACTTATGCTTTATGTATAAATTATTTAACTGTCCTATATAAAATAATTTCAATAATCGTTAAATATTTTTAGTTTTTTTCTTTGATGTTTACTTTAAAATGTAAAATTATGTTTCCACGAGACGTTTTATACGTCCGTGCTAAAGTGTTAAAAGTAAGTGTCAAACAAGCTAGGTGTAGCCCGCTCTACAAACGTACTAAGATTTCTGTTAACTCTATGTATCTCTATGTATCTGTTCACTCCACTGTCTTGAGTGTTTAGTCATTTTAATGTATCATGCTGCTTATTTTTAGATATTTTATAAAGATAAAAATCTAATAATCAAAAAATATTTTAATTTAATTTAAAAGTAATAAAAAATAGTCTTTGGTCAGCACTACTTATTATTGTCGTGTAATCACGAAATTTGTTTAAAAATATGTTTATGCAAAATAAATAAAATATGGCTTTTTAAAATGATTTTAAAGTTATAATACATATAATAAAATTTGTAGATAATAACATTTCAGTGATAACCTCATTGGGGTTTTACAATTTTCTAAATATTAAGGTGATTATCGAATGTACAAAATACCATTTACCCCCATTTTTAAGACACTAACTTTTTTTAAACATAATATTTGAAAAAAATGCCGATTGTTATCTCTAAAATGTTGTTTTCTATCAATTAATATATAATAAGTGTTTTAACTCTAAAATTATTATAAAATGCCATTTAATTTATTTTGCGTAAACATGTTTTTACCGTTGAAAATCTTAGTGCAAAGTCCTCGTAACGAACAGGATTATGGTTAAATTCTCAAGATATATTTGTGAATAATACACGTTTAAACATTTTTCGAAATCATCGATTATATTGGTACACCAGGTATCTAATGTTTATTAGATACATACCTATCCGTTAAGTTAAGTTAGTTAAAAAAATGTATTTAAGTTAAGTTAAAAGTTATTAATATTTTTTTTGTTAACTTTATAAGTAAACTTTGGAAAAAAAAAGTAACTTAATTTTATCATTTGAAATTTTTTTTTAATTTGCAATAAAATACCAGCCAGTTGCAAAAGTACTTATATTTTTGTATTCATACTAATATAATATATATCATTTGGGGTGTTTACGACAAAAAATATAATTTTTGATATTCTACGAAAATAGTTCACAATATATTATATTGTCGGATAAAATTTTTTTTAGGTAAACCATGTACAATATGTATGCATAGTGTATACGTATTAAGAATCAATTTTAATTTACTGGTTCATGCATAAAATATAGTGAACCGCCGCGAAAATAAAACTATACCTATGCGATCTGTGTATAGTATGATAACCTCATAACATAATAGAGTACATAATTGCATGGGGCGTAATTTTCAGGGGGTGGCTGGGTGTGCGACGGCACCACTAAATTAAAAGTTTTAATAATAGTCGGCCTTCCATTAATGCTCCATTGCGCCGTCATAATTAACTTATATACGTATTATACCTATATATTCATATATGATATATATATATATATATATATATCATATATATATATATTATATATTATATATTATAATATATAATTATTATATACGTATAGTGTGTTTATAATATTTCAATATATATATAAAATTTTTTTTTTAAAAATAGCCCGGTGAATGTTAAAATTGGCTTGTCTACACAAGTTCACTGAGCCGGGAAAAAACTGAAATGACATCACCGGTACATTGTATAACTCTAGTAAAAAAAAAATAAAAATAAAAAATACCTAGGAAACTTTCGGTAGATTCAAAATTATTTGACATTGGATAAAACTATAAATGTATAACATAGTATAATGGAATTAACCAAGTACGATCACGCAGATGGTAATTATTGATATAGACCTACGACTGGCCCATTACGAATAATCAATATTTTCACGTATGGAATGTGAACTCAAAATTTTAAAAGCAAGCATTTGAAGTTTGTTTGTAAATTACTCGCAAATGAACGTTGTCACTTCACTAAAAAGTCGATTGTTTGGACCATTTAAAAAATTTTCTCTCACATACATATCTATTTTTGGGTATCATTTTTGAATACTTAATGAAGCATTTAAGTCAATAAAAAAAAAAAAAAAAAAAAAAAATGGCCAAAATAAATCTACATGGTAAAAGGATCCATTACTGATATATATTATTTTTTCTTAGCTAAAAATGATGTAACAGACCAGTTGCTACAAGTTTTGTAATAGATCCAATACCAAATAAAAATTTATACTAACTAAACTACTAAAATTAACTACTCAAATTATGCATTTGAGTTAAAAACTTACCTTAGTGTAATTAAAAGCCGTTCTTTTACGATATGGTTCATTGAAAATTTGTAACATAACATTTGAGATATACGTATTATCTTACTCCACAGTACACAGAAAATTTCTCCAATATCAAATTATATAAAAAGAAAAGTATATTAAAAAGAGGCATATTAAATTATAAGTATTATCTATAGGTATATATATATATATATATAACCTGATATTGGTATATCATATTATGATTAATATGTGTTGTTTTAGTGAAATTGAGAATCTAGCATTCCCAGAAATATGTTACAGACAAAAATAAGTATGAACATTTTGAATCAAAAATTAAATAAAAAAAGTAATCATTATATTTTTTTGACACATAATATTAGGTATTATATTATAACGTATACAAAGTTTTTTGTTTCATCTTTTATTTTAACAACTGATGAATTAAAAAAATATATAGAGGCATACATAAGTGTACATATATACAGAGGAATTAATGTTATTTAATTTTTATTTTGTGTGTAATTAATAAGTATATCTAAAAAATTTAACCATTATTTTAAATAGGCACTGTTACATTTTTATTTTAAGCAAATCACTGTGTTTTAATTTTTGGAAATTACAAAATTATGAAACTATTGATATTATGTCGATAAATATAACATTAAAAAAAAAATCATTAAAAACAAGATCTAATAGTAACCATTTTTACTATATGATTAACTATAAATATTTTTATCATTATGTGTTTATTAAAATTTTAAATAGAAAAAATGTCTACTTATTAATTCATTTTTTTAATTTGTAAATACTAAATTAAACTTGATAATTACGTTGTTTTCACGTGTTTAAAATTTGCTTAACATATGGGTAACGATATAATATAATATTATGCACGATTTCTGCATTGAGATCATGTCTACGGACGATTTTTTACATAGATATATTATGTAGTAGGCTGTGGTTTTAATATCTACTATTCTACTATCTAGTAAATGTTTTGGGTTCTACGTCAATATTTCATTTTATATGACCGTGGTCACAATTGTCGATTTTCTTTCCTATTGGTATATTGGTTATAACGAGTATTTGAATTTAATTTTGTGTTCTATTTATTATTATTATTATTATCTATTACTGCCTATTAATTTTTTTCGTAAATATTATGAGTGTGGATCGTAGTGTTATTGTGTTAATATTATTATTCGAGTAATACTCGTCGACATATCTGGAAGACGATTAGTTTTATATTTACGAATTCGTTTTATGTATGAAATGCGTTTATGCAACAAGTAAAGAGTAAATAACTTAAAATAGATCGATTAAAATACTAATCATTTAATGTTGTATACATTTTAGTCAATTTAGAGTAGGTATACTTATATAAATACATTTTTGTCGTACTTACATACAGTTATAGCATAATATAATTATAGTAACATTATTATGCATAAATATTTTTAATGATAATTATAAATGTAAATTTTTTTTTTTACCTAGATAGGTACTTAATAGAAGAATGATAGTGGAACCTATTCTTGTCGAAAATGTGTGGTGATAATTTGCTTAACATCGTAGATCCTTTCTAGCGTATAATCGAAATTATCAACAATGTCGTCGAATGGTATAGTCGTATTTTATAGTTATTTTCGTCAATAGATAGCATACATTCGGCAATAGTTAGTTGACAGTTATGTTTATACAGATAATAACTATGGTTTTTGTCGTAGGTAATTTATGAGACTAGATTTTTAGAATAATAACTTAAGAGGCCACAATATAAACGTAAACATTGACTTAAAAGCTGGACAAGACGGCGAGGGTGGGACTTTGGAATGTCAGCTTTCAATTATTCTGTTAATAGTTTTGAATTCGTCGAATTATCTACTAATACAGTTTTTCTTGGTAATATTATTTGTCGTTGAAAAACTGCGTTTTATAAATATTGATCATATATATTGGCCGATAAATTCAAATCCGTTTTCAAATTTAAAACATGAATTTTCAAATAGCTCCACAATTATGAGGTATTGATAGGTAGGTATACATCAATTGCGCCAGACGATTTTGTGGTACGCGGTCGGGTACTCTTAACTCTACTCTGTATTCATACTTTGTGTATGAAGTATAGTAAATAAATATTAAATTATATTAAAATACATTTGAGCTCTTATCCTATAAATTGTTACGAACCCAAATCACAAAAATAATATACTTTCAACAGCGTATATTTACGTATTATTATCAATCACAGAATATAACACATTGATAACACACACATATATACATATATTTTAATGACGCAATTGATGTATACTTTTTTGATCCGTGATAAATGCATCGGCGCAAAATATTATGTATACACTGCAGATAGTCGCAATTGACGAACACCGATTTAACCATTATTGCTTAGCTCTACCTAAGGGACTTCTCCTTTAGGATCTCCAATTCAGAGCTTCTTTTGTTATTTTGTTGGATTTCAGCACGTGTCCTAACCAGCTTTTTTTTTTTAATATTTGTAGTCATGTTTAGCTCATAAAATGTATTATATATCTCTTCGTTTGACCCAAACTTATTATTTGTATCATAAAAAAATACAAATTAGTATAACATTGATTGAGCTTTTTTTGTTTAAGTAAAAAAAAAAAAAAAAAAAATGATTGAAGACGTTGTTAAAATGCTTGACAATAAACATTAATTTGTAATATACTTTAGTGGAAACATAACAATATTATTAGTTTTTTGTAAAAAAATGAATGCCAAATAAACAATTAAGGAAAAACACTCTTAACGAGCATGTCAAGTTTATGGTTTTATACTTGCTTTGCATTTAAAATAAAATAAAACCAATTATATTATATTGCCTAGTCAAATTTACGGTTGTTGTTTTTATTTTTTAATAAACTTAATTTTTATTTCCTAAAAAATAAACTTAGTATAATATAAATGTATGTACCTAAATTTATATTTAAATAAATTAAATAATTTTCAACCGTTTCTTCTTCTTTTTCTTAAAAAAAGGACTAAATATATCATAACGGACTATACAGTAATAATATAAATAAAATAAAATAATATATATACTATCGAGTGTAGAAATATGATTTATATCTATCCCAGACCAGCAGGAAAAAATATTTTTAGTTTTAACAGTACACTATATAATATAAAATAATATAATACTGTAGTATTTTGCTTTTTAATCTATGAACGCTTTTATTACTAGGTAATATACGACAGCACATAAAACTTGTTGATAGTGAATAAATATTTTTATTGACTGATAAAACATATTTTTTTTTTTTATTAAAAGAATCTAACCATATTAATTTTGGCCTTTTGAAATGCTTCATATTTATTTACATAAAGACTATACTTATGGCCACCCTTGTGACAAACATTTGAGGCTTATATATATTTTTTATTATGTAATACATAAGAACTCTCCTAATATTATTAAATATATACGTATAATAATTATATAAATTGTCCAAGAAATTGTGAAACCAGTTAATCATAAAAATATAATATTTCATAGTTTTATCTTTATAAGCTCATATAGGACATTTATATATTTGTATTATGTAGTATGTATATTATTTGCTTAAAAACATATTGTTTTGCTTGTTATTTGCTTGTAACATATTTACAAAGTATACAATTACTAAAAAGAAATAATTACAAACAAAAATCTGTGTACCTACTTGATAACTGAAACCTGTATTAAGTAACCTTTGAGTATTATTTATTATTATATGTTACAAATTAATTATGTATATGTTTACATTGATGATAATTGTTTATTTTATCTGAAGGGGTAAAAGTATAATTTTTTTTATATCTGAAGGTGCAATGGCCTTCTCTGCCCCCTTCTCCTACGTCACTATTTGAAAGTTTTTTTTACAAAAGTATTATATTATTTAGTTATTAATTACTGTAATTACATTTAATATCCGAAATAAAAACATTTTTAAATATTGTTAAACATTTTTTTTAAATAGTTTGCATTATTAGGATATTTTTTTTAAATAATTTTAAACAATTATAGATACATTTTGGGTTTCCAAATTCTAAACATAAATTTTGACACCTTATATTTCCGTTGTTTCCGCATATGTCACAAAGCCAAGAGTTTTTTTTTCCACGAAGGAAATACATTTTTTTGGCCCTTTTTTGCAGTTTTCAGTTGACAAGAAAATAAAAATCTGGTCAGTAGGAGACGGAAGCAGTTTATTTGTGGAGTAGAATATTGATGGATAATATGTTGAATTTAGAAGCAATTTCTTTTGATAAAAATTTGTAAAATGTTTTTGAAAAATGTATAACATAAAATACAGTTATATCTATTATATAATGGTAAAATATATACCTACTTTGTGAAAATTTCAAATATTATAACTCCCTTTTAGGAATTGCGAGGTTTTTTTTGTTTTCAAGTTTAGTTTTTCTTTATGCGTTTACCAAAAAATGAGAGAAATCAGAATATGACCTCTTAAAAGTACCATTCTGAGTTAATTTATAATAATTTTATTATTATTAATATAACAATCTTATACTTAATACTGAAGCCGGTCTCACATGACTCATGTACTTATTGTGCATGATGATCGTGGATGATCGTCGATTTCTTATCTAAAGGTTATGTTGTTTCCATGAGACTCGTATATTCACCGATTATTCGTATATTGTGCTCGTTATCACCAATGCTCCTACATTACTCGTGTACTCGCCGATTTATCAGAAATAGTGTATCAGTGATAACCATATTAGTGATAACTTCTCCCATACTACACTTTCTAGTTAGAGATGGTGAATGCTATCATTGAATAAGAGTCGAAATAAGTAAGTATATTTTAAAATATAATTGAAGGTACATCATATTTTCTATGAATTAATAATATTTTATGTAGTATACAATATTATCAGTGCCGCAACTAGTTCCAAAATCTTAGTGGGCTTTACCCAAAATATTGTCTAAATAAACGTAAATAAGCAAAAACAAGGTCATCAACTTTTTTGTTGAATTAACTTCCCCCAAAAAGGAAAACAAAAATTAATCATGAGGTAACAATTGTGTGACTCATTTATTTTAATATCAATTAGGTATAAGAAAACTATTTTTTTTTCTTTTTTAGGGGGGAGAGGGCTATGAATATTTTTTTTTGGGGCAAATTGCTCTTGATAATGTATAAATGATGGGTTAGGTTAATAAAATGTGGTTCACTAATATTTGTTAGGAACTATAATATAATATGTATAGAGCCATAATGAACCTATATACATTAGAAGATACCTACCTATATTAAATTGAAAATCAAAATACGCATAATATAAACTTAATACATAAATAATATATTAATATAATATTTGAAAAAATGTATTAACTTACATTAACTTAGTATGAAAAAATGAATTAGATAATGATTTATTCACAGATATCTTAACTAGGTACAATCTGTTCATAAAATTTATTTGTCAAGTTACAAGTGAACGCTAATTTCACTAACTTAACTTTAACTTATTTCCTAGTTAATACTCATTTTTGTTATATATATATATATAGTATATAATAAATTTATAATAAGAAGGTACTCATATTTATAGTATGAACAACTAAACTATAGTTAATTTATCCAAATAATTTTTATCTGAAATTACATATGGTTATGAAAATTAAAGGTATCTCCTTAGAAAATAGTCAATATAAATACCTAAAAATTTAATGAAGTATAAAATAATGTCTTTTGAATTATAATTAAAATGTTATGCTCACTTTTATATAAATATACATGTACCTATTAAATATAAACTTTTCAATATGATATAAAAAATGTATTGTTATTATACATTTTATGTAAATTGTACATACCAATACACAATTAGTAGAACTTGATGACTCCGATCCGTATAAATGATTTTATTTCTTCGGCATTTCCACCACCCACGTACGAGAATTCTTCTTTCGTTCCTTCATATATACCTACTACTAAAATCTGCATTAAATATATTAATGAGTTGTACATAGGTACTTAACTTTTACTTAAGATTTACCTACATTTTGATTCTATAGTTTTAAAGTCTATTTAATGAAAACTCCGTTTATTTGTAGATATGTATTTTTATGTCTTATGTAAACTACACGAAATATACATAAATATATACTTAAATGTTAGATTAATAGATTGGAGGTCTATCACATTATACACACGACGCATGTCTTTAAAATTTAAGTAATCAAACGTTCGTTATCAGTTATCATATATTTTTATGGTTTTCGTGATAATCTGTGTGTCATACATTAAGGTAGTACCGCCAAAATTCAAATATCTTTAAATTGTCCGCTAAATGACGTCTTCTTATCAATGTGAGGTAAATTTTCCGCTGAAGGTGGGTTTTGTGTGTGTTTCAGGAGCTTGAAATTTGGAAGCCGAAGGCATATAACACTTCCCAAGCTCTTCTGGTGGTTAGGTGGCTTGTCCATGGGAAGTGAAGCTTCTCATCTTATTTATAAAATGCTAACTCCAAATACCGTTTTTTCTATGAAAAAAATAGTACTATTTAATATTTAATTCCTCGGCCCGTTTTCGTCACCGTATTCTTTACCTTTATCGTTTTTAAACTATTCTCCGGCCGTTTTGAGATTTTTACGCGTTTGTCCGCGTTCTCGCTTTTTCTCCGAGCTTTCGACGCCGGGGAAAAAAATACGTTTCTCAATTCGCCGTCCATCCGTTATTAATTGACGTTTTTTCGCGCCGTCGTATTATCGCCTGAATTTCCGAAATCGGCTTTTACGACCTTTCCCGACGTTTTTCGACACTGCGGACGTTGGATTCACGTTTCCTGGACATTTTATCGCCCAGCCGTCGCGTTTACACATTTCAGGTAGAACATTTAGTAAGGGCCAACGAAAAAAGTATTTTTTTATAGTTTTATTTCTCGTGCAATAATATATTATTTAAAATGATAGGTAATATACATTTTTATTATAATTTTATCGTTACGTTCATTACGTGCAAACATAAATTATAGATAAAAATAAATATATATATAAAAAATTACTAATATAACTAAAATTAATATATGAAAAAGAAAAAGAATGTGCCCAGAGTTACAGGTAAAAATTAATTTCTATCGTAAGTCATCATCAGGTTACAAATGGACAACAAAAAAAACTAAAAAAACCAGTAACATATTATAAAGTAGGTAGGTACCAACTATTATTATTGGCATTCGCGACTGTATGGTGGAAAATACGATTTATTTCTTCTGTCGTGGCTTTATATAGAACTAAATTCAATATGTTAAAATGAAAATCGTGTAAATTAGTTACATGGATTTGGCGATCGTTTTTATTTTATGTTAACTCTAACCTTTTTATATAAGCTGTCACGCGTGAAAATCAGCCAAAATCAGAAGCCATTATTATAGGAATAATGGAAAATCGGATTTATACGGCGGGAAAATGTCTCGTGTTATTTGTTTTGTGCGCAATTTTTACTGGTTTGAATTTTACTACGGAATATGGCATGGTGAACTTCAAAATCGGAGTGGATTATTTTTATCTAATATACCCACCAATTATATTACCCTATTCCTACATCTAATAATAAATGAATCGAAAAAGTCCTATATTTCATAATACTTAATTATAATATAATAGTAAATCACATATTTTTAGCAGAATCATATATAAGGTATACACTACATATTGCTAATTTGTAAAGACGTCCATTAGTGGTTCATTAAATAGTAATATAGTAATTTAAATATTAAATTGGAAACAAAAGTGAACCTATTGATTGATTCATTAAATTTTGACGACCCGTTAAATGTATTAGTATTTTGTAAAATTTTATATATGATTTGGGCCTTTGTCGAATCAAAGTATATTATTATGTATGTCACAATAATATATACCCGTATGAAACACAAACATTTTTTAATTTTTGATCATATCAGTGAAATTAAAACGAACAAATGATATTATTTGAAATATTTATTTTATGGAATTATCAAATCGTTATTTTTATTTGTGTCTAAGGACAGAAAATGTTCAAGTTCCTACCTTTGTTGGAAGTTGAAACATTTATATGTACATAATGTATTAAAAATTGTAAAACAATTTATTAGGCGTATTTGACAAGGTTGAACAAAATCATTACAGGATGGTATATATATTTATATTTTTGTGTGAAATATATAGGTACTTAGATATTTAAAAAATAAATTATCGTTAACAAATTTCGAACAATTTATAATATAATATGTAAAATTAAAATTGATATTCCTCAAAATATTTGTGTGTGGCCATTGTTGTTGATTTGTCATAATTTTTCTCAAAGGCGGATATAAATGAATTAAGCGTAGGTTCCTATACTATAGTAGGCATACTTAGATGTGTTTAATGCCTGTTAAAAAAAAAAAAATTTCGAAATTGTTTTGGAATGGAAATTTTAAAATTTAAAAAATTTAAAATTGTCATTTTCAAATATTATTTCTGTAGAAGTAAAAATTTAATCCTACTATTCCTACTAATTTAAATTCGATAATTCTTGGTTTTTTTACTGTATTTATCCATTTTATTTTTTTAAAACTTTAGTAAAATTTATTTATAGATATTATATATTTAAAACATGCATATTATGTATGTTCGAGTTACGGATAAAAAACGTTACGATAAAACAATTCTGAGCCAAGCGTCGGTGTAAATAACATGAATATTACTATTAGAATTTGTGTGGTTAGTAAAAAATATGACGTCAATCTATATAGAACTAATAAAAAATACGACATCAATCTATATAGTGCTAAAATGAATATTTCGTGTAAATTTCAAGTTTCTGATATTTTATTTTCTTAATTTATAAGAATTTTCGGTTATTTTGGTAGTTATAAATATTATGTTATATTATTGATATAATCGGTAATCATAATTAGTTTATTTGGTATTTTCTAATTTTTAAAACATTTTGGTAATATTTCTCTTATAAAAAGTAGTGTTTCTTTATGATTTTAGAAAATCAAAAAATGACCTTTATAAAGTATTAACTAGAACAAATTTCCTATCAAAAATCTTTATATCAGAGAACTCATTCTTTACTCTTTCTGCCCAAAAATGTGTATATACTATACATGCATAAAAAAATCACATCGTTGTAAAACCAATACATTCATCGCTATGTTCAGAATCTAAAACAACATAATTTATGAGCAAACATAAATTAACGGAGTACAAAACTAGGTTATTATCATAAAACCATTTTAATGTTTATTAAGCGAAGTAGCATGTTTTAGCGTTATATATTAGTAAATGACTACGGGCGTTCATGTTAATTTATTACCAATATTTCTAGAGACAATTAATTTGATTAATTGGTTAAACGTACCTGTATAGTGTAAACACATTGAGTTTATAATTATAGTATTGTTGATTAGTTTATGACAAAATATTTTAAATAAAATGCAGGTTATAACATATATTTATACGTATAATGAAATAAAATCAATACAATACAATTAGATTTAAATTTTCAACGAATTGAAATGAAATAGGCACTACTAAAATGACTAAATCTAATTAATCAATGGAATCATATTGTACTTATTATTTACATAGGCATATACTTAATTATAATTGTTTATGAGATGTGATAATATTAATTTGTTTGTACCTATTACAAATAAAATGATTTTTTCTTAAAATTAGATTAATAATTTAAATTGTATACAAGAATATTTATTTTGAACTATAGTTTGGCTTTGTTAACGTTTTTTTAGATTATTCATTTGTATATCGAAATTGAATTGTTTTTTTAATTACTAAAATATAAAACAAATAAAGAAAGGTTACAGAGTTTTATTTATGTTTCGACTGAAATATGGGTTTCAATTTAACACAAAAAGCCTTTACATTAAAAAAAAAAAAATCATTTTGTATAAAGCTTTTATACTATTGAACTTATAAGCCATTGACATTTTGAATACCATAATACTCATTATATTTATATAGATAGAAGAGGAAATATGGTAAAAAAAACCGCCGAATGAAAGTTCACCAACTACACTAAACAAAATTATTGTAAATTTCGAATGAAAACTTTATATTTTGTCTTATTGTGTTTTTATAGTATATGATGTACGTATAACTGTGTGGGTTTATATACTTTATAAAATTGATAGACATCAGAATATTCCGAATATTTAGAACATGAAACCGTCCAATCGGAAAAATTGACCTTACGTAAAGCATTTTTGTCACGAAACATAGCAATTTGAATTTTGAATATCACCATCAGCGTTTCTATTGTACCTATATGTATAATATGTAACTTAATTATAATACTGTACATAATCTAGTTTCATACTATGACAAAAGTTAAATCAAAACCCTAACTTTGATGAAACAACAACTATATATATATATAAAAATTTATGTTTCCTGCAACTATACATATAACTAATTTTATTTCTCTTAAATTATACATTGTTAACATTTTTGTAAGAGTAATCTATTGTTAAATTAACGATTTATTTCTATTTTTTTCAGAACATGAAATAAGCATAAATATATTTTCAAAAAATTATTAAGTTAATGAAATACTTGCGTGTAGATGTTAAAATAGGTTGCTATTACAAATAATACCTATGCGAATATTTAAAATTATTTTAGAATATAAATTAATACATAATTTAAAAAAATCAATTTTAGAGATAAATGGAGATGTGTTACTTTCATTACTACTCATGTCACCTTCAGATTTTCAAGTACCTATAGGTACATATATAACCTAGATGATATGTAAAATTATTGTACTTACCCTTTAAAAAAAAAAAAAAAGGTTCTTTTTAGCATAATATGTTTTATATTTTTTTTGCAAGATCATACATAAAACAATTTTTCTCAGCTTCCAGTGATTGGCACATTTTGTTAAGCACGCTCTATTCATCTCTTTTCTTTCGCATATATACATGGAGAAAATCGTTTCGGAATAAAAATATTTTACGGTACATTGTGTGGTAATATATTATATTTCAAGATTTGATTTTTTAAAAATCGCATTTAGTATAATATATGAGAGTAGTAGTGGTTGTGTTATGTAATACTTCAAAACTCAATTTTTACGATGACTCAGATATTTACGGCCAGCACCGATACAAATCGACTGTTTTTTTTTGCAAGCTATCGGAAAAGCGAGTTGAATTTTTTTTCGCCCAACACTTATTATACGAACTTTCGTTTGCATTTTTGCAAAAAAAAAAAAAAAAAAGACTAAAGAAATATATATATTATAATATATACGTAAATGTACCATAAATAATAATAAAAACGTACTACCAGTTACCATCAAAATATAGTATAAGTCGCGTGGCTAAAACGCGTACATTATATTGTAAATGTTTGTGATCGGTTGACGTTAACAATAAAATATCGTACACGCGTTGTTATAATAATAATTATCATTTTTGTTTTATAACTCATTTCGAAGATTCCGTGTCTAGATATTTGAGGTTGTCTATATAATATACTAATATAGGGTCCGTAAGTATATACTATGAGTATTATATCGGTATTTTTTTTTTTAATGATATTTTTCCATTTGCACAAATAAAATGTACCCACTTTTTTAGATAAAAAAAACAATACTAAAATTGTTCAGTCTCCTCCCTCCAAAAATAAGATCTTAAATTTTATATGTATAACTATTTTAACTGCTTATGAAAAATAGTTCAGGGGTCTCTTTAGATACAATTATTTGTCACCTTTAAAGGAAAAAATTTGTATTTTGTACATAAAATATATACCTAACAACTATATGGTATATATGTTTATATTTTTTTTATCTTTCTAGAAAATTCTTCTTCAAAATTTATGTTGAACGCAGTTTTTCGTATCACAAAAATTTGTTACTCGACAATCGACACAAGTTTCTGTTCAAAAACTTCAAAAATATTCTCATCATTCAAATAAATTCAGAGATTATGTACAAAATAAATTAAAATAATATGGAAATTGTTTTAATCTATAGTCACAGGATAAATAATTTTGTTGATTTTAGAATAAAATCAAAATTGAAACAACAAAGGTAGGCAGTGAAAATAATATAAATCTACAAATTTTTGTTGCTCGAGTAAATATGATTATCAACTTTTTTTTAATATACCATTTATTGTATAAAATAAAAATTAAACCAAATTTTTTATGTACATTTTTAATGAATTAAAATTTTTTTTTTAACGCAAGTTTTATAATACCACATACTTTATTGTTTTAGGGGCATACTTTGATTCTTTGGGAATTTTCCCAAAAGTTTTTTTCGAGTTTTTAAGGTCATATAAATATCCTAATCCTACTTATGTATATAATATATTATACACACACACACACACACACACACACATATATATATTACCATGGGATTAAGGGGCCTCCACACCACACGATTCTAAGAAGTATTAATTAGGCAATTTATTATACTTTACTTGTACGATTTTGTGTTTGTGTGAGGTGTACGTGATTATTAGTGTTAGTAACTCGTAAAAAACTATATAGGGATCCATTACACACAGCCACGTGTACATATCAGCTATCTATTTTATAATCACGAAAAATTTATATTTTTTCACTTAAATAGATGATTTTAAATCAATCACAACGTCACAATAAGTTCGTCTATTTTAATTTTGAAAAAATATTTGAATTTCCTATAATATTTTCGAGTAAATGATCGAAGCACTTTTAAAAAAATGTTTTACTTAATTAGATATTTATGTTCAAAATGTTGACAATTTGGAAACTTTAAATTGTTTTAATTATAATATAAACTATAAAATATGAAAATAAAAAATGTACTTCAATAATTCTCTTGAGCAAGTAAAAATCGTTTTCAAAATCGTTATTGGAGTACTCATCATGTCAGACTGTTGGAATTAGATTGAGTAGTGTTTGACTAAAAAAATAGTGGTGTGGAAGCCCAAAGATAGGTAACTGAAGATATATCCAAAAACCCTAAAATATTGAAATGGATATAGGAATGAGAATAATAGAATAAGATTATCTTTGTAAAAATATAATTGTATTTCCATTTTTTATTTAAAAAATCTGGCATTATAGTTTGTTTTGGGAAAATAATTTTTTTACGGTTTCTGGTGATCAATTAGTTATTTTTAACTGAAAAAATAATTTTTTACTGTAGAGACTGTTGATTGATAAGGCCATAAGGGATAATATTAAACACATCAATAAGTCTGTTATATAGGTTGGTACCTAGGTATTATTTAAGTATAATGTATGATTATTATTTTCTTTAAATTCAAATACTAATTAGTTAAAAATAGTCGTTTAGTAGCGAAAAGTCCTCTGGAATATTTGAAATACCCAAGTATTTTTGATTTTACTGAAAGTTTCAAGACTTAGTATTATGTTAATCGAGTGTATATATTGAGTATATATCAATATTATTTAATGTACCCATATACTTGATAAATATATCTAATAATTTTTATCGAAATTTATATGACGAATTAATAGCGCACATTTTAAGGGATTAGGTACCCAAGCCGTTTAACTGTTGCAGACGTTTTGTTATTTATATAATCGAATAAGCGGGTTATCAACTTATTGATGATTATATCGAAAAATAAACAAAAATTTAAAAAATTTATATTTAATCATGAAAAAAAAAGTTATTATTTTAATTTAATTAAATGAGATATTTCAAACTTTTCTCGTTTTTACTGCATTCCAAAGTGGTCGCCCTGTGCAATACCGTAGTATCAATATCATTGTTATCACTTATTTTTTGAATATTATTTTTATAAAATTTGATTGATTTTTTTATACTAAATAAGCTGTTTAAAATGATAATGTGTATAATGATGTTTTATTATTTTTAATAAAGTACGCGCTAATGTACTAAGTTTGGAAACCTCTTATCATACGTTTTTAAAAATTTAAAAACAATAAAAAAATATACAAAAATATCAAAAAATCTCAGGGCATAGCTGGCTTATAAATGAAAAAAAAAAAACAGTGCAGCAGTGAAAGGGCTAACTAATTTGATGCTCAAACACTATTGTTCTCGGTCGAATACCTAATATTTTTTACGACTAATATAGTTCAACGTAAAATCGACGTATATTCATACATATTCTAACGTATATAAATTATTAAATATGAATAGGTATACATTTATAATATATACTTATAGATAATAAGGGGGCGTTCATATATTACGTAAGAGCCTAAGGGGGTGTAGGGGGGGTTGGAACCATGTTGACACGTCAGCACTAATAAAAAAAAAAAAAAAATCATCAAAATATGTAAAATAAAGTTAAAAAAATGTAACGACATTTTTCATTTATTTTTAATTGATTCATATAAGATTTGGATTTTTTTTTCATTATTATTAATAAACAGAGGAGGTTGTCGGACATGTAATAGAGTAAAAGGGGCCTGAAATTTGCTGAGAATTGCGGACAAGGGGGAGGAGGAGGTCTAAAAAAGCCAAATATGTGCTGACATAATAATTGAAAGCCCTTAAAATGTCGTATGAAAATCATAGCCCATATACGTATTATGTTGTATTTTTCTAAAACGGAACGAGTTATATATTACGATATACAGTGAGTTCCTCTTAATGCGATCACATTGGTTCAGGTCATTTTGATTCTATTAACCGATTGATTCCATACAACATTTTTTTTTTTTTTTTTCAATGATTCTATATTTATATGGATGCTTAAAATGAAATTAAAGTAAATACATTTAAAATAAAGTATGGAAACTATCTATTTTCGATCGAACTCGAGAATCATATTATTATAGGACAGGTAATATAATGGTTTATCGATTACTTATGTTGTGCTATCGAGTCGATTTAATGAATGGATACTTTTGAGTTTTTACGTTTTGAGTTATTGCGATTCTGAACGGGACGGTCGATATGCCGGGAAATTATATTGTAACCGTGCGCAGTAGGGCCACGGGGCGGTGGTGACCCGGTGGCGATAAAAGCGACAAAAACACGCAGAGACTATCGGCCGAAAATTTTTGCTTTGGCCGTGGACGGTCACTCGGCACAATATAATGTTATGCGATAATAATAATAATCATCATCATCATCATCATCATCATCATCATCATCATCATCATCATTACGACGTCGACAATGACGATACTACCCTATGTGTGCATGGTACATCTAGTACGTATATACTTATATACCTGCTAAAGTACATACATATATATATATATATATATTATATAGGATATAGGTAGATATAGGTATATATATACCGTTATACTGCTATTATTATTATTATTATTATTATTATTATGATTATTACGAAATACATAATAAAACAACAACTGTATAATATGTATTGTATCATGTACAGGGCGGGTGTATATCCTGCAGAAAATTAGACGGATCATTCGTATAATAACGGCCTTCTTTGTGTATTTTATACGGATGGGTCCCGGTCTCCCTCGGATTCAGCAGGGCTTTTCTTCGTCATTCCTGCTCGTAAGAGGACGCTATACACCGAAGGTAGCACGTGTACGATGCTCAAGAGATGACGTTCGTCTTTTGATCATGGCTTATCGGTTATTTCATTTATATATCGTAATATTGTTTATGTCTAAATTCCCGATAGAGGTCGTACGAAATCGTATTAAAATATAAAATATTCTCGTTTATACTTCGTACTCCAAGTTTTATGGCTTTCAGAAAAATCGTAGATCATTAAAATTGGCACCAAATAAAAGAAGAGGACTGTTTTTGACTTTTGTCAGGGGGTTTTTCTCGTGAGTATTGGTAATGGTTGATCCTTAAAACAGTCAAAATTTTACAATATTAAATTACATATGAAAAATACAACATTAAACGAAAATGGCTCTGTCAAAATGTAGTTTTTTTATCGATGTAAAAATGATTTATCTGTGATTATTCTAGCCGATTTAACACTTGAAGTACGAAGCTATGTTTTTACGGACTATGGGGTATAGTGTCCTCTTAACTCTTGGTCTCTTGAAATGAATTTTTCTTGTGGTTCGTGTGGTCCTGAAATAAATTGATGTCAATGAAAATACTTTTTTTTTTTTGTTCATATCCATTCTATATACTGCCCAAATAAATGTTCATAACTTTTTTTTTTAATTTTTTTGAAGTTATTAAAATTTTAAAATTTCAGGGGTTCTCAAAATTTTAAAATTTGTAGGTAATAAAATAAGAATAAAATAAGTACAAACTATACCGTACAATTGTAAAAAAAAAAAAAAAAACAAATAAATTGAATAAAAATAATAAATAACATGGCTAAAAGGCTAAATTGATAGTGTATAAATATTGATAAGACGATAATAGTAATAACTTATTATGACAACTTTGGTAATCATTGGCTAATTTTTACTCATAAAATAAAATACTTATAACTTCTTTGATAATCAAGATAGCTCGTTGATTTTTTTTCATCGTAATTGCCATCAAAAATACTAGAGGGCAGAATATAAGTCAACTGTATGTTATAATATTCTTATTGGTAAAAAAGCAGAAATCGTATATGCTACTGCAGGATTTCAGTAGTGTTTCGCTCTCTCGTGTATACGGGACAGCAGTAGTCAAACGGTTAATATTTTTATTTTTTTTTTTATAAATATTCGTCCGTTTGCTTCTATTGTCCATATTACAGCCGGAAATAATACTAATATTTGTATGCTTTAAAATAGATTTTCTCTACTTTCCACAACAATACATTCCGATAATTTTCGTTTCTCAATATTGTCTATACACTCAACGCAGTATCTCTAGTTTATCTTTTATTCTTATCATAAAATCTTTTGTCCATCAACTCAAATTCTTCTCTCGCAAAACAATACAATTTTTCTGGGTACTTTGGGTCATGAAATAGCCAACCATCTTACTACTTCCACCAAATCATTCAAAAGTTTTTCTCCCATAAAAATTCCGTTTTTAGACTTTATTCTTCCTATAGCCGCATCACCCTAAACAAGGCTTGAATTTCTTTATAGTCTTCAGTACCTCGTAAATTCGCTATGTTTTATGGTGTCGATCTTTATAGACATACACTTGTAGTTAAATTTTATCGCCCTCGTCTTGGTCATAATCTTCTCGCCATTCAACCTTACACTTTTACTTTGCCGATCGTGATATTAGTCATGTCATATTTTTAAATTTTTTTCTTTTTTTAAGCTAACGTATCACTCTTTAGATACTATCATATTTCTGTTATTACTCCTGATATAATACTCCTTATTTTCTGCTATTATTTTTTCCATAATTAATTTGATACTTAACGTTGTCTTCCTAATATATAATTTATACCACCTTCACTTTAATTTTAAATTCTAAGTTGAGCGAGGGATTAATAATAATAATAATAATAATAATAATAATAATAATCATCTTTATTTACGGAAATATAGTCCAACTACAATAAAATAAATTGACAATATACTTAGTAGAAAAACAGTATATTAAATATAAATATACATTTATTATATTAAATACACAATTTATAAATATTAAATATATAAAGGCAAAGATATAAAATATTATATAATACATACTAGTGCATATTATTAAGTCGAAATAAAAATAATGTTAACTAGATTTTATATTTGACAAATTAAAGAAAGTAGTGTTAAATAAATCTACAGTTTTAATTGAATTTCCTATAGACATAACAATATTTATTTGAGTTTATAACATATATTTTGAATTAACAGACATGGGGTAAAATAATGATTTATTTCTAGAACTAATTGGGTTTGTGCTAAAATGTTAGCGCTTGAGAAGTTCAGGACAATCAGTTATGTTATGCAATAATTAAAAAATTTAATTAAATTCTTAATTTTTGCTTAATGTAGTGCAATAATTCTAACAAAAATTAAAAATGTTGACTACTAATTATTATTTTTTTATATCATTATTTTAAAGAAGATACAAGTATTGTCATATACAGAATGATGAATTTTTCAATGTGAAATTTATAACATAAATATCTTGAAAAGGTTTTTTTCAACTATAGATACACTTTAATTTTGGAAGATATTAATTTTGATGTGCCAAATTAAAGAAGCATAATCAAAACGAGACTGAACTAATGAGAAGTGTAACTTATATATTTAGAAGACTTAAGAGCTGACTTATGTTTACATATGCGTTTTAATTATCCTAATTTCATATAGGATTTATTTCTAATGTAATCTACATGATGATCAAAAGAATGTTTCGAATTGAAAGAACACCCAGGTCTTTAATTATATCCTTCCTCGTTAACCTTAAATTATTTTATGTATAATTAAAAAGTAACGTCGTTAAAAAAAAAAAATTAGAATAATGCATATTTATCGATGTTCAACGATATTCCAATACACCATTGGTAAAGGTTATTTAAATCATGCTGACATTTTATCGCATTGTAAAACATTTATATATATACTTTCAAATCGTCTACTAGTAAAAGGTATTTTAAATGTTTTAATACTTTAACAATATTATTAATGAAAAGTGAAAATAGTAACGGTGAGAAAAGATCTCTTTGAGAGAAGCCAGATAAACATTAATTTGATTAGAAATATAATTATCATATTTTACATCTTAAATCCGATTTGTTAGAAAGGATGAATCCATAAAAAAAAATGGATCATTAAAATTATATGATTTAAGGTTAGCTATTTATAAGAAAATAATGATTAAACGTATTAAAGTATTTTTCAAAATCAGGGTAAGCTACATCAGTTTGAATTTTGTTATTGAATGAATTCAAAATTAACTATTTAAATATACTCACCCGGTTGACCGTTAAATTTTAGGTGCTAGAACATACTCGTAAACAATATTACTGTTAAATCACGAAAGATTATTCTAAAATAATTTTTTAATAATCTACATAATATATGTAAATATTAATCGATAAATTTATAATAGTTATCTTGTACGTAAAATACTATACCTACTCAAATATTTTTCCTATTACTATTTACTTATATTACAATTATTCCTATATATTTTAATATTTACCATCTTTCGTTATAAACACCTTAATTTGTTTGAAAAAAGTAAATATATAGCTAAGATAATATTAGACGTTTAATATGTAAATGTCGATTGAAATATGTGCAAATAAATATAATTCCTCATGATAATACAGTACCTATTTGATTTCAACATAATTCAAAATATATTTTTATAACATTTAGATGATAATTTTTTAATTTTTTAAAAAGAAATTCTTAATTTTATACTCAGACTTTTACCGCCATTGCATATGTTTATATGTCCTAAGGTTTACTAATATATACATTTTCGTTGGTAAAACCTTGACCTATAACTATTTTTCGACGTTGGACTGTAATATATGGTAAATAATATCCTATAGTAAAAGTTCAAAATTCGGGATTTTACCGGGGTCGCCTATAGAAAACCTAAGATTTAACCTAGGTCAAACCTATTCCATACCTATTCAATGGATCAAAATAAACTATACACGAATGAGACACAACACTGTATAGAAACTATGTTTTAGAAATAATATAATGATCAAATGATCAAGAAGTAAAAAAAAAAAAAAAAAACGAACACGACATCGGCCAGTAACAACACCGACCGACCGCCGCGTCGTCGGGAATTGAACTGCCTACCTACGTACTTTAACAACGACACGAAACTAAGCGCGCTACGCTAACTAAGTTAAAACCGTATAGGATGACGGGGTGTATAAACACTGTCGATAACCAGCAGCCGATAGATGAAATAGTCGCAACTTTTAAGTCGTGAACATTATGATTATTATTTTTTTCCGAAAATTATTTTCAAATGTTTACTTGTGTTATTATCTTAGTGTTTATTCTCAACCTTTCCGGCGCGTGCTAGCTTGTGTAGTAAAACTTGCGAACATTCATATTAATATTTAATATTTACAATCTATTAGTGAACATTTTGAAAATTTTCCTAAAATGTGTACCTACAGATAAATCAGTATTTTCTAACTATCTTGAAAACCCCATTTCAATCAAAGGTCACACGATAGAAATATGATATTGTATGGTTATTTCGCATATCCAATGGATATCCACTGGGTAACTATACTGTGCTGTGCGAATTACATTACACAATATGTCCATGAAATGTTTTTTTTTTTCTGGATGGTCAATATCAATAGATGGTAGTTTTATTAATCTGTTAGATATTTGAAATATTCATAAATCGATAGCCATTCAGACTCACATCTAGATAAAACATTGTACGGTTATTTGACAAATCGAATGGATGCTATTCATATCCGGAATCATTTCTAGATAAGACATTGTATTGTTATTTTGTACATCCAATGGATGTATGATGGATAATTTGTGTGGGTTTTCGGGTACTGGAACTTTTACCGAAATATATATTATTATACATTATACATGTCATACATTTTTTGAAAATTTCGACTGTAATATACCCGTTACGACTTATGACGTATACTTTATGGTTTTGTTTTTATACCATATATCAAAACTGCACTCCTACCTGTTAGAACGTGCCGTTGCCGAGTCGTAATATATTATATATATATATATATATATATATTTTTTTTTTTTGAAAAAAATAAAGTGTGTGTTTATGCATGTATAAAAAATAAATGCGATTTCCCCGTTAAACGTTGGTTGACGTATCGTCACTTTACGCACCCTGTCGATATGTGTATAGGCACGCATCGCGTTTTATGCACTGTTATGACATTTTATCGGGCGTTCGGTGCCACCCCCGCGGGACAACCGTCGGAATACGTCCGTCACACGGACGTCGGTCCGTAGGTACGCGCATATAATTATTAATACCATTATCGTTATTATTATTAACGTTATTATCATTATCGTTATTATCATTATCATTATCGTTATCGTTATCGTTATGTTGTTATTTTATTTCGACGACGTGCTGTATAGGTACCTCTATTCGTCTCATTTTACACGCGTCCAGTACGGCGGCGGCGCGCAACAATAAACGTGGCGCAACCTCTCGCCCTACGGTCGCGTCACGACTATATTATAATAATACGATATTACCGTCTGCCGACCGCCGTCGGTCGGTCGCACGTTACGCGCGCCAACTCCCCGACGACGCCTTCCCCGCGAATATCCGTCAAACGGTGTATCATCACTTCGTTTGCGCCGTAAAAGTACACGTCCAGTGGCGACGGCCCGCGATAAGTACCCATCGTCGTCGACTGATCTAAACGTTATTACTGTCCGACACCGTGTTTTACTACCGCATATATTATACCAATATATACCGCGCGCGCGCCCGGTTTTACCGCGAGACGCGCGGTACATTGTAATAATAATATATACCTAACCACCGGCTACCGCGGTACATGTGCCGACGATATTTCTTAGTCTTCCGACGGCGCGCGCCGTCGACGTACGCGTACGTACTCGTTCGGTTTATTCGTTTCGTTTTCGTCCCTTTCGTTCGTTTTTATTCGATCGCCGTTCGTTCATACGTTATATTATTGTAGTATGCAGTGCACGCGTTCCACATATTTTGTCATCGATTGTTATTATACGTCGTGCGAGAATGTCCTTCAATAGTGCCCGTAGTCGTCGAAGTTACCCTTGTGAGTACCTATAATATAATATTATATACGATATGCATACCTACGCAGAATGTTTGAAGTCGATCCGAAATCCGAGTGTTTTAAACTTTAAAAGCGGTATACAAACTAGCTCAGGGTTTTCTTCTTCTTCGTTTTTTTTTTTCTATATACAATTAGATTAATTAATAATACGTATAGTCCGCATATCGTGTACGAACGCAAAGACTACATAACAAAACAATATGTGAGAGTGAGGTCGTATATTTTCCGACCCTTTTCATTTCGATATATTATTATATACGATGCAGTGGTGTTATACGGAGAAAACCGCCATAACGAGTTTTTCCGAATTTTATTTATCGAGTTCTCACGAATTCGCACACTGCAGTTCTCATATTATTAGCTGCTTTACGGAGAGAACTTTGATTTGAACGATATACTATTTTGACGGACACATGGAAAATGTTTAGTTGAAATTTATGTGACACTTTTTATCGTGCTTTTATTCGTAACATAATAATATTTAAAACCTTAAAAATATCCAAAATTTTTAACAATAAGACGTAACCGCATTGATATATAAATTAATAATTAATTTAAAATATAAATAGCTCGAGCCATTTGAGACGGCGAACCATTCATCAACGGCAACTCGTGACTTTTTTTTTAAATCAACTAATTAATCTCTGGTTCAGATATACCTAAATCTACTACTAATTTCAACAAAATTCCTCAGAGTCATTTGTTTTTATTAGGATAAAAATATATAACCTAACCTAACCTAACCCAACCTATATGAATATAGGTATAATTTTAATTGCCTTTTTTTAATTAAACATAATTTATGCGTTAATAAATATTTTATATTTTTTCGAAACTAATGTATTTGAAGTTTGAACAGTACTATAGAAAAGATTCGAAAAAAAAGTTGCAAGGAAAATCCAAGGTATAGTCTATCAACTAGATTTAATTCAATCTTGTTTACAGGGAGTAGTAAACAATAATGTGTTTACTTTTTGTACTGGTTATACAACTTTATGGAATTACTACTTTTTGAAAAACTGTAATTGTTCTATATAATATAGTTCTAAACAATTCAGAATACCTATTAAATATATAGTTAATTTTAACGATGTACTATGCGGTTGGAGACTATAGATACATATACGTAATGAGGTTAATATAACTTCTATTATCCTATAGCGACTAGAATTCTTGACTCGTTTGTGAGTTACTGTAGGTATTTATATTTATTATTTATTAAAACAAAATATCGTAAACATATATATGATTTTGTGCATAGTATGAATGTATTTGAAAAAGCTCTATATAGATTATTATTAGGTATGTACCTACATTTAATTACGATAAAAATATAGTATATAACAAACAAATAATATGTATAAAAATTTTATTCTTAAGCACATATATTTGTTTTATTCAAAGAGTTCTCTTAATGCTGTATTTTTGGTTAATTTTTTAGAACATCAGATAATATACCTATATTACCTATTTAAAAAAGTTGACTGACACGAACAATAATTGATACTAAGTTTTATAAGGTGACTGAAGTAGGTAATGCATTAATCAGTGGCGTATTTAGAATTTTATTGGTCTAAGTTTTTACACATGTAATTTCTAGTTTCCTCGTAGAGTATCCATGTAAGTAGAAAAAAGTCATTTTTTATATTTTCCCCAAATTGCTCGAGTGAAAGTTTACGAGCTTTCTGAAATATTATGAAATTGTTGTCCACTTTTTTTCTGTCAAATTACTGACAATCACTCCTCCCCCCCAAATACAAAACTGGCATTAATTGCAAGTTATATTGTATTTATAAATTTAGTTATATAGAAATCTATTAAATTTTGGTTTTTGTTATAGCAATTGGAAATTTGGTACAGAGTATAAAGCACTTTTTGTAGGTATTATTTGTTATGATTGTGCGACTCTTGCTAGTAGTTATATACCTAAGTCCGGGATCTTTTATTTATTTCTTTAATCATTTGATTTATCTATAAATCGGAATTGTTTGATTGAAAATTGAATTACATGGAAATGGTTGGTTTTTGTACTTAAAATAATTTTCATTTATTATAATAACATTTCTTATAACTATATATATAATGTACTATATTGTGTATAATTTATAAAAGTGATTGTAATGCTATACATGTAAAAATACATTAGGCATTACTGGTTTTTAATAAAGTACTGCTTCTTATAATACTTCATAACAGAGTTTTTTTTTTCAAATAGTTTTGAAATACTCATACCTTGTTAATGACGGTACAACAACGGTACAATTCACAGTGATTTGTCCATTGGGGCGATCTCATTAATAGCAAAAGTTGTTGATTTAGGGTGCTGACACGTGGCTGTTTTGTATTTGTTGCTATTCGTCCTCAAAACAAACATGTCAATGAATAATAGTATAACACTTAACAGCGTTCTATTACAGGTAATTGTGTAGGTATGTTTGCTATTTAAAAAACTAAAGTAGTACATTATTTTGTTTTTACTTTAATAATTTACTTCAATAATGATAACAATAATAATAAAAAAAATCAATACACTTAGGTACCTATGTGATTTAACATTTTGGAATAGTTATCTAATATATGGGTAGATTATAATATAAATATACAAATATAAAGGTCAATTATTATTTAGACTGTTAATTTTTCTAAGTAAGTGTAGATAGTTTGGGAAAAATCTCACTCTATGAGCTATACATTTTAAATAAAATACAATTTGTTTGTGTTAATCGTATATTTGGTTAATGTTTGGTTAGTGAATCGTAAATTGTAATTAATATAAATTTAGAATGCATCTTGAATATTGTTTGAAATGAATTAGAAAACTAATGAAAATTTCAAACTTTATAGACTTACCAATATTGAATTTCATATTATTTTTAAGAAATAAGTGAAGTTTACTGATTTTTAAAAAAAATTATATAAATATCATATTTTATTTGATATATTACAGTGTACCTATACTAGTATAATATATAGGTAACTATAATAATTATTGAAAACAATGATTTGTTTTTTAAAATTTTTGATTAGGTATCCGTATGCCCAAAAGGAAATACGATTAATTGCAGATCATTTTTATAATATTTATGTAAAGTACAAAAATTAAATTTATTATCGAATAAGGGGACACGTCTTGAAATAGTTCTTTGGAAAGTTATAATTTGTTTCTACAAGATTATTTCTATTTTCTGTTTGAAATTGGTTTTATTTTTAGAGTACCTAGTCTTGTTCTTATTTGCAGTTTTAATTATATCGTTATAACTTAGTTGATTTATTTCTGTAGAAAAGTTGGACGTTGTAATACATAATACATAGTTATATACGGAGAATATATTTAATATATTTATTCATTTTATCAAAAATCTATTTTGTATTTTCTATAATTAATTTTAAATTCTATTGATTGATAGACGATGGAGCTTAATACACCCAACTTGGTATATACAATTTAAATGAGTCTAAGTTAAGTAAAAATTAAACAATGAGTTCATAAAAAGTCCGGTTAATTGTTGTCATCGATTAAATTATGACTAAGGACTGTTCTATCTATTTTTATATTTATTAACACTTTAATAATGGTAAGATATTATAGATATTATAAGTTTTGAAATTAAACAATTTTTACAAAAATTTTATCATTATTTATATTATTAAACTTTAGTCAACCATGTTTATATTGTTATTTTGTCTTGTACAATTTATGAAAACCAATCAAAAGGTAGTTGATTACATTTTATAATTATTTGTTCATAGAATTACATTTTATTTTAAGCGGTAAATATATGCAAATTAATAATAAATACGAGTAAATTTGACGACCAGAGTGTCGGAAAATTGGGTATAGGTCAACAATAGGGAACAATAACGTGTCGACGAATAATTGGAAAAACACAATTTTCATTGTTAGTCATAACATATTTTTATTAAATATTAGGAATTTGGAGAAATATTTTTTATTTTAATGTACTATTAATGTTATGTTCATATTGTGTATTTGTGTTAATTTATAGGAAAAACTTCGAATAATATTGGTGTAAATTGTAATTTATTTGAGTCTTTATTAAATTGAACCAAAATTATTTAGAACGAATAATATCTGGAATAGATTATATTACATGGAGTCGACAAATCTTGAATCGATATTTTTTGGAAACTATAAATTTGGAGACAAAATATATCTGGAAATTATATACTTGGAACATATATATCTATACTAAGTGATCACGGATTGAAATTCATTTTTAGGGGTGGTAGAGTATATTTAAAAATATATTTATATTTATATATATTTGAGAAACATTTAAAATACTAACCTTTTGAATGAACACATGCGCAGTATAAATATAAATTTCGTTTACGTATAAACATTTATGTAATAAATTTCTAGAATATCTTTACCTCCCAAAAATGATATGTGGGGTGCTTCAATAATTTCTAAAATATTTAAACCTCTAACCCCTGAAAAGTTATTTATTAATATTATAATGATTTATGATATTTTATCCAGATAATTCTGATTCTAAGTTATGTCATTTTTAGATACATTTTTTCCAAATAATTCCAATTCCAAGATGTGTGGATTCCAAATTAATTTTTTTGATACAATTCCGATTTTAACTTTAACCGTTCAACATCTATCGATTTGAAACTTAAATATTTTACGTTAAATCATTTCAAAAATAAATAAATTCAGTAATTGTTTGATAAAAGAAAGTAGTTTTAAATATTTATAATTATAATTATGGTATTCCAATTTATACAGTGTAATAACTAAATACCTTATTGAAATAATACATATTATGTATTTCACAATAATGAAATATATCTTATATTAATTGTATAAGTGCTACTATTTTTTTTTAATTTTAAATTTTACTTAAGCCCGTTTTTATTCACCGAATAACATGTGTTATTCGAAAGATATGGAAAAATAGAAAATATTTTCGTTTTAGACGTTTTTTCGTCGAATAAAATTATTCGGTACTATTTGTATCAAATACAATTTATTTGATATATAACAGCTGATAATATAAATGTTTGTTCTTCATTCATGTTTTAATTCAAAACTGAAATGTAAATAACATCAACCATTCACGATCAAGTAAATCTGTGAAACTTGTTTCATAGTTTACTATTACTGCTGTAATATTATTGGTATCACTATTTATCAAATAATTTTTACATTGAAAAATACTTATCACATTAATCGAAAAGTTATTTTCTAAAAAAATATATTCGATGATTGAAAAGCTGGGCAGATAATCCATTGATCTCCAATAAATTATATTTTATAACTACAAGTATAAATGAGAATATTTTAAAAAGTTAGAACTGATTTTGAATATAATATGTTTTAATATTATTGACATAACATCAAGAAACATAAATTTAGAGTAGGTATTAAGTATTCAATTACATCCATTTATTAATTATAATAATAATAAAAATATTAATACTTATTAACTGATCACAAGATGCATACAAATACAGATTATAGTAAACTGTTTTATTAATATATTTAAATTTAATAAGCCTTTCATATAGCTCATAAATCAAAAAACGTGCGTTTTCGCATTTAAAAAGAAAAATAAGTTTTAAATTATTAATTCTACTTTTAGTGACTAGTGATCTTAGCAAGGGAGTTGTGGGTTTTACAGCAATGATGTTTATTTTTTTTTCTGTAATTAATTTCTCGTCCAGAAAAATTGATCCAATCTCTATGCGTGTATTCATTTTCCAGTAGGTAGCGAATTTTATCGAGATTGTAATATTAAAAGGTAATTTTTCAATATCTTATCTTTTTCAATTTTTGTTATTCACTTTGTGTTATAAAGTGATTTTATTTTAATATTATTGTATATTCTAAAAAAAAAAAAAGATTAATTTCTAGGTTAGTATATAAAGTTAAAGTTAATTAGATTATTAGTACGTATTTATTTATTATTTATTTCAGAAGGAAATTGGATATTTCGACTACATACCTATTTTTTTAATACGTAAAATGAATAAAATATGTTTTCTTCTTTTGATATGATCATCATATTAGATTTGTAACTGGTAGTTCTATATAATGATACAATTTTCCGAGTTTACTGTTATGTGTAATATTTTAGAATTTTACTGTGAATAAAAAAATTAAATTAGTGGACGTAAATTACTGCGACTGTTTTAAGCATTCAAAAAAAATGTTAAATATGCTATTACATTATTATTACATAACTTATTATAAAACTATAACATTCAAATGAAATCGTCTCTCACTATGTTTAATAAAGATAATATAATAAAATTTATTCGAATAAAAGATTTATCTTAATATTAATGTATCAATGTATTTATTTATTAGGTAAAATGTACATGTATTATTGTATTTGTGTATTCACATGAAAATATAGAATATGTAACGGGAAAATTCACCCAACCTAGCGAAAATAGTATTTACTATGTGGTGATTAATATTAAAATATTTACTGAATATATTTATAAAATTACCTACTTTCATTTTAAATTGAAATTGATCTACCTATGGAATTTCATTTTTTATTTTTGATATAAAATTTACTTATTTATAGCAGGTATTTTGATATAATAAGAAATTAATTTTTCAGAACACAATGAGTAATTTTGATAAAAGCAGTCATTCCGAAGAGAAAATTATCAATGAGCCGGCGCCAGCACCTAATATTGTAAATCCAGTTGCTGAATGTGAAATGGATGCTTTGTTATTGGGAAGAATTGGGGTGAGTTTAGGTTTTTTTTATTGTTAGTTTAATAAGTAATAACATAACCAAAGAATGTGGGCATCTGTTTTATCCTACATCTCAAAGATCATAAGACTAAACAAATTTTTTGAGAAAAATATCGACATACATAGACTCTTCCATAAGTATACATTGAGCAAAAAGTTGGATGTTTTTTTCTTTTATAATAAAGTACCT
This sequence comes from Pemphigus obesinymphae, assembly GCA_025469235.1. Taxonomy (NCBI): domain Eukaryota; kingdom Metazoa; phylum Arthropoda; class Insecta; order Hemiptera; family Aphididae; genus Pemphigus; species Pemphigus obesinymphae. Next base: position 35,068 of record JAIPRL010001076.1, read on the forward strand.
ACCTTAATTGTATACCACATATTGTGAAAATTGATTCAGTATTTTGGAGGTAAGTTAATAAATTGTAATGTGTATGATTTATTCATAAAATGTTTGGGGTGAAAATATCAAGTTTGTTTTTTGTGAACACTTTATAAACGATCAATATTTAGTTTATTAATATTTATTTTTAAATATATATTACAGTATCAAAGATTATTGATTGTGTAGCTAGCTAATATAGGTGTTTTATAACATCTGACCAGGTGACTGATTAACCAGACTGATTATGTTTTACTTAATTTTTCCCTTCATGTTTTAAACATTTTTTATATTACTGAAAATATTTTATATTTTGTTTTTAGAAATTACTATGATAAATATTCTAAGATGATAAGTTTTAGGTAAGCGTAGGTATAATAATTTTAGATGTATGCCAGGGTTATTGGATTTATATAGGACTATTGTCATGGGAAATTACGTTATTGTTCGTATATAACTTTTTCAGAAATTTAATTACCTACCTATATTTTCTTCGGATACTTGAAAATCATTTCAAAATCCCTACAGGCTATAGTAATGTACTGGAGTTATGTTTTGTTAAAAATTGTCATAATAATTAATGTATGATATAGGTACACACTTTTTGTTGTTCATTTACAAAATTATAATTTCAAAGTTTTAGGTTTTGAGTTGAATGAATGAATGAAAATATTAAAAATATATAACTCGTAAATTTATTCCAAAATGTAAATTACCAATAAAAAAACAAGAATAATTATAAAAAAATTAAAAACAAAACAGGCTTTTATTTATTATTGTCATATAAAATATGTATATATACGCGTATTTGAATGGTATAGTTAGTAATTAACAACAAGTAAGAATTATTAATTTGATTTGATTATCGGGGACTCTTTGAGTTAAATATGGAAAAATATAATTTGCATGAAGAAAACGATTGTTTTTATAATATAATATATTTGTTAAAAGAAAATGGTTTTAAATTTAAAATTGAAATTTAAAAATCAGTTTTCTTGTAATATTATTTGTGTGTAGTTTATTTTAATCAGCAGTGGCTCAACTATAGGATTTATTTTTAGAAGGGGTTATAAGCTATATATAGTGTTTAACTTCTCAAGTGATATTTTTAAAATATTTAAAAGGTATTACATCATATATTGCAATCGAGTAGTCACAGGCTCGTGTTTAGGAGTACAGGACAGTAATACCCATTAGCTGATCGAAAATAATATATATATATAATTTTTTGTGATACGATTTATTGATATATTTATATATGATATTGATGTTAGATATTAAACGACCTTTTTTTGCACTCCAAATTTCATAAATTCTGACATCAGTAGTCATATCATATTGCCATCAGCTGTTAAATCTGTTTTCTAAAAAATTAATTTTATAAAAGCTATAAGCTTTTAATCAAATTAATAATAACTGTTATGAAATAGGAAAAATGATCTTAAAAGGCTATGATTCAAAATAAAATACTTTGATATGTAATTCAAACCAAAAAACTGTAAAAAAAAAAAAAAAATGGATTTACTATAAAACTATACCAATACATCACAAACAACAATAGTTAAAAAAAAGGAGGGAGAGTTTATACTCCTCAAACCCGATTTCACCACTTATATTCAGGATCATAACGAAGCCCTGAGCTTTCATTTGACAAATAAGTTGGCATTAGTTTAAATTTTAATGTTTATAAGAAAATTAAAGAAAAAGTTTATAGTAGGAAAACTCATCAAATAATTCGGCATAAAAATAAATCGACATTCCCCCTCCCCCCCCTCACCTACAATAATTGCATTGTTATAGCGCCGTACTTGATTATTCTGATTATATTTATTACTTATTTCCATTAGAGTTAGTATAAAAACTTTTTTACATAAAAGAGAATAATTATTATAAGTTGTATTGTGAAATATTAAATTAATAAGATTAGTTGATGAGTTGTGTAAACATTTTTTAATTATATTATTGTAATATATTATGGTAAAGTAATTTATTTACATAGGTATATGATAAATCGACGAAAGAAACAAATACGGTAAAAAATTTTCTGTGACTATAGATAGTTTTTATTTTTCCACTCGTGAGTATCATTAATTAATTTAGATGCTATCAACCCTTTTTAGTTTTTTAAGTCATTAGTATAATATAGGTAACGAGTAAATGTACTAATATTACTATATAGGAGTATGAACGGCTCTAAAAAACTTTTCAAAACTCTGTTTTTTCTATCTATGACTAGGTAGATTGAATAATAGGTTATTTATTGTTTTCTTAGAAGAATATTTTTATAATATTAATATTCAATAGGTATACAATATACATATTAAATTAATTTATATAAGCTTAGTTAGTAAATATATACTGAAAATATGTAAATACCAATTATAAAATTTTTTGGTTTTGTTACTTAAATATTAATGGAAGTGTCTTATTAGATTATTATAGTGTTAAGGTTGAACAGTTAATGAACCATGACATTTACTCGAAACGTTTACCTAAATTAATTTGTCTTTTAGCTTTTAGGTACAATAATTCGATTTTAAACATTATTTAAATATAATTATGTAAATTATTACAAACACTAATTTGTATTTATATAAACTATAAAATGTACTTTGTATACAAACATTTATGTAAAATTATATAGATATCATATTTTATAAAATAAATAATTAATATATTATATTGGCTAGAGATTCATATATTTATTTTCATTTTTAGTCAACGTAATATCTTTTAGTGGTATTAAATGTCAGTATAAAACTATGAAACGTATACTTTTATAAAATATTTTTAGAATAGGGTTTTAAAAAAATCATCATTTTACTTTGATTATTAAGGCTGAGCATGTTGCAGTAAAACTGCCAAATTTCGTAGGATAAAATAACTCTATTTAATTACTGTTCACGTGGTAAGTGGGTCTGGATATCTAAGAACTCGTTAATCAGTAAAGTAAATACCTATCTATACATTATACAGCTATACTGGCTATACTTACTACAAAGTATTGGCCGCGATATAAAAATAATAATTATATATAAATAATAATTTGAGTAATCTGAAATTTGAATGGAAATTTTTCTTTAAAAAGTTTATAATGACTCCACACTCTTTAATAATTAACATATTTCAAATCTGAAAATTTGGTTGAAATTATATACCTATGTATTAAAAGTTCTCCCTCCAAACATTTATTTTCTATATATTTATAGTTTTGCTCAAATAAGCTTAATTAAAAAAAAAAAACTTTTTGAAATGCCCTTTTTAAATGCCATTAAGAATCTTTATAAATAGTTAAATAAAAAATGACTATACTATTAAATCATCTGGATTAAATATAGAACACTATATAATCAATTTTCAGTTGTAATTTAAACCCTTTAAAATATAAAATTTTGAAAAATTCCTTTTATATGATTTTCAAGTAAAAAAATACTAAGTAAGAAAACTCTAGTAAACTAAGTAAAATTCAATTTATTAGTAGATATTATCATTTTAAGTATATATACGAACTGTATATATCTTAATATAGTAAATCTACCTACGTATATTATATTATTATGTACACAAATATTTATTATATACAATATATATACTCGTATATATATATATATGTAGGTACTCGTATAATACTAATGTGGTATATGTTACTACCTTTATTTGTAATAAGTAATTAATAATTGTTAATTATAATCTATCATTAACGTTGAACTGGACCTAAACTTAGGCGATAATTATAATATTACCTTGATATTTTATGAAACATTGTACCTTCATGAATAAACAGTAAAATATTTTATTAATGGTTAAAAACATTTTACATTATAAACTAGATATGATATAAGTACCTATTTTAATAATAATAACGTGTATGTCCCACTTGTCTCAGGCTACTAATGAATAACAAAAAGAAATCGACTAGATATAGATGGTAGACGATAGTCCATCTCTCCTTCGGTCATCAACATTTATAATTTGAAAGAAGTATAATATTTAATTCACAGTTAATTTTCTCAAATTATATACAAAAAATTTCCAAATAGTTATAATTAACACATATTTTAAAAATGGCGTGCACAATATAAGATACAAAATACAATTCATATTTATTACATGAATAAAGTTTGAAATTCTGTATTTGGGATTTGATCAAAAATAAGCTTTCAAATTTCTCTATTCCAATAGTATGTCACTTTATAATTTAGATTTTATAGGAAAAAATTATAATGTTAATTGATTTGCTTAATATTTTTCTAGTATTTTTAATTACTGATCAAAAAGCTCTTTTGGAAATGTATTTTAAATATAATATACTAGCTGTCATACCCGGCTTCACCCGCTATTTAAATTTATGTTTACCTTTAAATGCATTATGATAAATTGTATTAATATTATATTTAAATATTTAATTTTATTATTATTTTGGTCATTGAATAACATTTAAACCTACGTTACCTCTTCCCCCCTCGAATAAAAATCGGCAGATACATCGTAAAACGTAAATAGGTTAAAAATAGGTAAATACTCCATATTAGTATGTATACTTGAATAAGAGTTTGTATACTTTATATAAATATTATTTGTGATTTTTCTTGTATTAATTCAAAATTGCATTCTGCATACACATTTTTATACACAGTATATTTTTTGGTAAAAAAACGGTAGTTTTTCGTCAAACTTAAGGAAACTACTGGAAAAATAAAAAATTACTTCTTAAAAGTATTAACTGGAACCAGTTTTCAATCGTTAGCATATACACTCCAAAACTCCTACTCGACTCCTTTTGGTCGAAAAGTTTCGAACAGAAAAAAAAATGAATAAATGAACATAATTGTAAAATTAGCTTTCTCGTTCCACTCAGAATCTAAAAAACATTTATTTTTATCTTTTGGTATGTAACTTCAAAGTAGTACTTAGTAGGCACACTAATAATAAAATGACATCATATATTAATATGATTGACAAAAGTGTCAATAATAGTCGTAATAATAATTAATATTAATAGAATGTTGGTGATTTATGTAGTTTAAATTTTATTATTTTGTTCATTTTTTAAAATTATAATTTATAATCTTAAATTTAATATATTCATTAAGAATAGATATAAATCTCTGTAGAAATTAAAATAATATATTTGTTTTATTCAATGTATTATTACTTGTATAACACTTTATACAGTTTCATTTTTTTTTTTAAAAACGAAATTGATATAACCAAGTTTATATATTTTATAATCTATATACACTTAATGTAATTTATAAACTCATAGACTCTTATAAAAACTTTGTCCGAAGAAAAAAAAATGTAATAAAATACAAATTTTTATTCTGAGATTAGTATACTAGTGTGATTGCATTATTTTGATAAATAGGTACTTTTTATGATGGTATCAGTGCCTCCAAAAGGTATTATTATTATAGTATTGAAATCCTTATATTTAATATTATGAAATTGGTACATAAAATTCTTCCGAAATCTATTATTTTTTCATAGCAGAATTTGAGAAAAAAATAAGTAATGGAAAAACCGTGATATTTTCACAAATTGCCCGTAAAGTTGTAAAAATGTCGATTTTTCAAAGCCATTTAAGAGAAGTTAAAGAGTCTAGAATGCTTTTGTAGAGTATTATTTGTAAAATTAGTAGGATCTTATTTTTATTACTATTTATAAAATTATAAATTTTTTTATTGTTTTATGATATCAATCATATTTAATGTAAAATTATTAGAAATTAATTGTGATCCCCATTTTTGTAGTTTATTTTTCTCATAAAATGTTATCTAAAATAAAAAAAATTCTATTATGTACCTAAATGTCTAAAATTTCAATTTAATTTTTATACATCTTTTAATAGCTTATAATAATTTAAAAAAATATACCTACTATTGTAATTTTATTTTATTATATTGAAAAAACTCGGTTCATTGTATTTTTATTGTTTTTATTTTTATTTAATATTTATAAAAACAAAAAAAACACCTTGTTGATCATTGAAATCAGTGTGGCGTAAACATGTAAATAATGTCAGTTTAAAAATCTCACGATGAATTTTATTTTAAGTTCTCGTATATTCAAAAAAAAAAAAAATAAAAAAAAATAGAAATAGTATATTGTAATATCTAAATAAAGATAAAAAAAATCCAATATAAAATTAAATTTCACCATAATAATAAATCGAAATTAAAGCAAACCGAAATTAATGTATTCTAAATATTAAAAGATTTTTAAATATATGATATTACGTGAATATATATAAGAGGTTTGTTTGAGTTTATATTTATATTTATGTGAAGTAAAAAGTTTGCACGCAGCATATTTTGTCAATCAACATTTTTATCAGTATATTTATAATGGTGACTTAAAATAGAAATATTGTAAGGTATATATTTTGACAAGCCATAATTGAAATGTTCATAAAAGATTTATGGAAATTATTAATTTATTTATATATCGGGCCATAATTCGCCCGATACTCTAATCTGGTTTTGGTTTTTATGTAATCGACGAACACGGATATTTGAATATTTTCTGAAAGACATTACGTCCAGGTATGAATATAATAATGTAATGAATACTTCTTATTGATATATTTTGAGCTAAGAACTGGCTGTTAATAAGTTAAGAGCCAAGTTAGTTTTTACGTAGGTATATAATCGTTTATAATAGTGTGAAGTTTTGCAGTTAACCGATATGTCTTCAGCATTATTGTCTCTCTATTAAAACTAGTTATGCAATTGCTAAATCTATAGTTAATATATTCAGTAGTTATGGGTAAACGAGAATGTATTCCTTGTATAGAGATGATTGGGGTTTAGAGGCATTATAATGTTATCGTGAAATTGTTATTGTGTTGCCGTGTCGATTAAGGACGCAGTTGTAGATAATACGATGAGAAGTATATACTCCGTTCTCTCTCGGACGGTTTTGAATTAAATTATTCCTAGGAATCTCTCTAAAAACCATGTGACAGTACTCCATTCCGCAACCAAATATGCGTCCAACGAATTAATTAGGATACAAAGTGGACTGACAACTGATTGGCGAACCGTCTCCTCGATTTCCCGTGGTTTGCCGGTGCGCGAGTTTGCATAAATAGCGTACCACCACAAATTATCATTCACCGGAAAAAATCGAAGTTGCCCAGCAGTTTAAACGTCAAAATCTCGAATAGATATATAGGTATATCTAAGGTATTCCGAGGTCTGTTGCAACATGTGATTTATTCACCCTTCGAATATAATATTCACTATACTACGTCTCCACGTCGAACAAATATATCCTAAAAGTTAAAATATGTATTTGGGTATCACGGTCAAATGTTTGTGGGGACAAAATAATAAATTTATATTCCTGGTAAAAACTAGAATTATTAAACAGAGGTTAATATTACATTTGAAAGTTTAAATGATATAATGATATAGTTAAAATATTTAAATGTATTGGTGAAACTTTGGAACCCTGGCAATGTCACCGATGTTTGTATGCATTTCATATATGATAATATCTATTATGTTATACATAGTTGGTACTCTAAAAATGCAATTTTTCGATTTTCTCAAGAGTTTATGATTGTAAAGAAAAACTATCTTTTATAACAAAAATATTCTATAAATGCAGGAGAAATACCAAATTAACAAATAAAGTTGTCATAGTTATTTATTTTGTTTAAAAATAATATTATACTAAACTTGCTCAGAGTCGTCTTTCAAAAGCAAAGATTTATCTTTACTTTCACATTTATAATAATAAGTAATACATTATTCTGTCCGAGAGCCGTAGGGACAATGGACCAAGTTCCAGTATCTATATCTGAACACTCTTTTTTTTAAACTAATTTTAATAATATAAATAATACTCATATTACATATTAAATTTCAATAAAAAAAAAAAAAAAAAAAAAAAATAACAAATATTGTACCACCAACTAAATACATATTATATAATGTTATGTTTATTTGCATTATATATCTAAGGGCGTTAATGTTTGATTTAATTTCTATTTAGTGAACATAATTTATTTAAATTATTTAGGAATATTTTATAATAAATAGTAATGTACGAGAAACAATATCTAATACTAATTTTCAATCACAATAATATTATACTTTTTTATTTTTATTTTTGATAATATAATAGTATGTATTTTATATTACTGATTCTGAATCTCGAAATTGGTAACGTATATAAGTTATCATAAATCATAGTGATGACATTTTTCAATCAATCAACCATCTGAGTATTAAATAAACGTTATATTATAAGAGCAGTAAAAATGTAACATAGTATAGAATATACGGATCAAATATATAGAATACCGGAAAAAAACCAAGTGATACGCAATAAATTCTTTTTACGATTGTTGATTTTAACGCCTATCAAAGTGGTAATAATGTATTGTTTTTTTGAAAGAGAATTGGGTTTTTTCGTTTTAAAGAATTTTAAGAAGTTCAGTACTTTATAGTAGATAATATGGTTCAAGAAAAAGTAATACAATGTTCGTTAAGCACCCTTGAGGGTATTTTCGTTCCTTCCAATGATTCTCTTTTAAGAATTTGATTAATACTTAATGAAATATATTTGATTCAATTTACATTTTACTAGTACATTTTTACAAATAAATGCGTATTTCCCATTTGTACATGCGAGATTGCTTGTGATTGTAACACGAAGCTGACTAAAGAATTGTTTTTCTTTTGTATAAAGTGTCATAAAAAATTTAACAGAATTTATACTTAATAGTTGAATTTTTATTTTATTTTATTATCCGTAACTAGTAAGTATAACATCTAAAATTATTAATTTTGTTGTTTTCTATATTACCGTTTCAATGTTGTATTGAAGTAATGAAATAATAGTATCTATAAAATAAAAATCATACATTAATTTATTTAATATAATATACGTACCTACGTAAGTATTTTGAAAATGATGAAGTATTTATTTAATAAACAATTATGTTTAAAGTTATAATTTAAAATAATATTAATAACCTAATAGTTATTAAGAAGTAATATTGGGTTAAGAAAAAAAGCCCTTTGTTTGTCAGGTGGGATATTTGATGGTGGATTTAGTGGATTTGAAAGCAATGATAAATAATTTCTTTCGATAAAACGATTCCTTTGTATAATATGATGTATACATAATATATTACTATATTACTATACAATTTTTTAAAAAATATCTTGGAAAAGTTAATAATGTATTTATGACAGTAAAATACGTATTTCGTGAAAATTTTAAGTTTTTAGATACTTACATTTTTTTTTGGAATCACAGGGGCATTTTATACCTAAATAGTAATTATCGATGAAAAACTTTAAATGGTTATAAAAAATCCATTGTGATAAACGATTTTTAAGATTTTTGGAATATAATTACCTATAATAATTAGAGTAATTATTGTAGAGCAATACGTATAGGTTAAGTATAACCTTGTATAACATTTTCAGGTCTAAAAACCAAATATTACTCATTCAAGGACTTACAATTCTTAAAATCTAAAATTTTATTGTTCTAAATAGCCTAAGATTAAAAAAAACTTTAAACACTTTATAACATCAATAAAGTACTGAGTTATTACATGTCCAGTGTACCGTTAAAAATTCTGGAATCATTATTTTTGGAACTACGAAAACTATTATAGATTTTCTTGAATCAAAATTTTATTTTTACTGTTTGTATATCATTTTTCGATAGTTTTTCTTTGCGTGTTTATTGAAAAAATACTTCTTCTAATTATATTTTTAACTAGAATATGAGCATATATATAACGATTGGAACAAGTCTTACAATCGTAAAGTTGTTTCCAGAAATAAAATATTAAATTTATTAAATCAATAGATTACTCACACTCCGATCAGATTCTAAAATATTAAATAACACAATGTCTTGGGATATTTTAGGATATATGGTCATTATAAGTTATAAACTATAAACAATTATAAAAATGCTCTTAAAACTCAAAAAATTCCAAAAATATAGAAAAATGCAAAATTACATTTTGTGTAGGTATACATTTTCTGATACATGAAATGGATTTATAGCAAAACGTGAAACGTGTAGCTATCTCTAAAAATAAATGCGAATTGCATCAAAATTCTAGCTCTAGTTATAATATATTTTCTTAAATTATTTATTAAATATTAATGTTTTTATAAAAATATTATAAATTAATGAATTAGTTAAGTTTTATAGTTATAAAAAAAGCATCATCGCAAAACCAATAGGGCTTTATTTTCACTCATAATTCACGATTTTATTTTGAATTATATAGTTACCTAAACATTTAAATTTATTACTTTGTTAAAAAAACGGATAAAGGTTATGATGGCTGAGTAGTGAGTATGTATTGTTTTCAGATAAACTTTTATTATGACACGGACTATAAATCACATTTTTCCACCTATACTCACATAAGATGACCTTTTTATTTGTTAAATATCAGTATATATTTGAAATACGAGTAGGTATTATGATATAAGATAAAAAGTAAACATAATGCAAAAAAAAGTATGATTTGTTTATTTTATAATATTTTATAATAACAGATAACTAATATTAGTTAGAAGAAGTATTAGGTACATTAAAATGATATTTTATTATTAAAATATATCTACAGTGTTTCAACAGTGTCATTCCAGCTGCTCACACCAAAAAGGTTTTTAAATTTTTTTTTTTTGAGTTTATTAGTTTAACTAATTAATATCTATATCTTTTCATGGATATAGTTTTCCAAATGTTTATTTTTGTAAACTTTATTCGGGCCCAGCACAACTTAAAAACGTCCAATTGGAGTCCAAATATTTGACTTAGTAATTTTACCAAAAACTAACCTAAGTTAGTTTATTGGTTAGTTTTTGGTACGCGCTGAAGATGACAACTTCGTTGTTGAAATACATATAAGCAAAATATAATTGTATAATATTGTGACTTCGGGTATATAATATAATGCTATTATTAATTTTAACATTATTTATGGGAAATATTTGAACATTGAGATTAATTATATTGTATTATTATTAAATGAGTATATTATGCAAAATATAAAATATATAACATAAAATAAAAACAGTTTTAAATTAATATTAATATTATAATTTTAAAAACAAAAAGTAAGGGATTACATTTTGGTTCAGAGCCCATGGATATACTAAAATATTTTGTTAGTTTAGTTAAATATTTATGGTTGGTTGATATGTGAGCATAGAATTATAATTTACTTAATTTTATCAAAAATCATACAATGAAATTTCAAAATTAATTTTTTTATTTTTAGTTTACATACAATTAATTGTCTATCGAGGTATATGTGTAATGAATCTAGGAAAAAATCCACGGAAAAAAAGCCAAAGAAGAAAAAAGCCACAGAAAAAAAGCCAAGGGAAAAAAAGACAAATTGTTTTAATTTGGATTTTATACAAAATATAACAAAGTAATGATAATAACTAGGCACTTTTCATTATGTTTGTTGTTATGTTAAAAATAAATCATTTTCAATAATTATAGGTATAATAATATGGTATAGAGCTTATAGTCAATAATAATCTTTATAATCTTAATTCTCAAATTCTTAATATTAAAAAAATTTTAGTAAAAGTGTATGGTATGTGCAATTGCTATTAAAAAATCTGGAATACTTTAGTATATGAATAATAATCAGAATCCAAAGATAATACAAAATAAATATTCTACAAAATAATAAATATATTGAAATTATTACTATGTAATACTAACTGACCATTAACACATATTATAATATTATACTATTAATATTATCTGTGATAATTGAAAATTATTAATTATACTGTTAATAATAATGTAATATTACCCATTATATTATGAGAAATTAATAAAAATGTAATAAAAATACCTACTTAGTTATAAATATTTTGTTATATGATATATAAAATCCGAACTAAAATAATTTGTCTTTTTTTTCCTTGGCTTTTTTTTCTGTGGCTTTTTTTCCTATGGTTTTTTTCTTTGGCTTTTTTTTCCTATTACCATGTGGAATATACCCTAGGAGTTGTTAACACTGAATAAAAAAAGTCGCCTCATCATGTTATAGAGTGTAAAATGTACCATTTTGGAGATTCCCTGCAAATGAAGTGTCTCGGTGACGAGACAGCGGGTGGCTTTTTTCAACCGGACAAAGTACCCCTCGGAGAGAAGATAAAAATGGGTCTTTATATATGTTATTATCATTCAAACATACTGCGTATTTACGTCAAGGATGTAGGTTATCCGGAGTATAACAAAGTTATATATCAATTTATCCACTATCACGTCGACAGGAAATACGACTCTCGATTTAATTTAGCACCCAAGTATTTGAATAGATACGCAAATTGATTTTAAAAATATGCCAAACGGATATCCGAGATGTATGATAATGAACAGTGGGCGAGGGGGGAGGTATTGGTGAAATTTTTATAGTATTTTTGTTTTATCGGTCCGTAATATATTGCTGAATTATACGAGTATACACTATATACGTAATATATTTTTTGTTTTTATAGACACCAATTAATTCATTTACAACTTTTTAAATTTTTATTTGAGATTTTAAATTACGTATTATAATATTTATCAGTGTGAATAAACCAATTAATGGAGTAGGAAGGCTTTACTTGTTTTTTTTTTAAATTTATTTTTCAACTTTAGCTTTCTAAATGTCAATTTTTACAACGTCATTCGTATAAAAACCTGTCAAAATCGAAAATCCTATAAATCGTAAAATAATAAAATTTGTAGGTACGTCCTTTTCAAATAAACTAATGGGAAGGATTAGTGGGTGTTTGGCACTCGTCTCGTTTCATTTTCGAAAACCTACTGCAGCAGTGAGGTATTATTATTGTTTTAAATTTGATTATTCGATATTCATTGTATGTATCTGGATAAGAAAATTCTGAGTGCAGCTTTATTTAGTAGCTTTAAAATTTAAATTGTTGTACAATTGAGGAAAAAAGTAGTATTCGAAGTTTCAATATTTCAAGTTATTAATAAATCTACAATTTTTTATTACCTAACCATAACTAATATATTATTTTATAGTGTTATAAATTTAAATTTAAACTAAAATATTGTGAAATGGATGTATTATATCGTAATGTAAATATTAAACGCTTTTAAAAAAAAATATTGTCTAATAAGTAATAACTAATTAATATTTCTAAATATTTTAGATATAGTTATATACGTATACTAATATGATTAAATTATACTAGGTATATTAAAATACATGCATATAAAATAATACCCACTTAATTAAAACTTATTTAAATGCAGATACCTACATATATTTATACTTAGTTATATAAAATTTATAATTTTTACAAGTAGAGTGGCCAATTTTTTTTTTAGTCATTTTAATAAAATACATACATTTGTTCAAGTACTAATTCATGATTCTCTAAACGTAACTATCAAAAAAAAAAAAAAAAAAAAAAATTAAAAAGTTGTGAACAGTATTTTTAATAATACATACCATTATTTTGTTATATGTTGTTATTATATTAGTTGAAGAACTTTTTTAGAGTTATTGAATTTTTAAAATTGTATATTTTAATGATTCACTAGTTATCTTTGTTTTTTTTTGTATCAAATTATTATTATATTTATTTTTGTATATTTTTTTCCTAATATTAAGTAAAAAATTTGAAGACGAATAATTTTGTAAACACTAGTGCTGGAATAATTGTATTAGAGGCATATTTTATTATATGGCTAAAACTGAATACTTATGCAAATTATAAAGTTTAAATATTTATAAATACTATACAGGATGTAACTGTAAATTATTTAATAGATGCAATAATTTTTTTTTATTGAATATTTTTAAGTTTTTATTTTTTAAAATTATTATTACAGCCTGGCGCTATAACTAAAATATTTTTAAATTAAATTTTAATGTTTAGGAATTCGAAATACAATTTTTTTAATTGTTATTTTGTTATTTAATATAAAAATACTTACTTATTTGAAGTTGTAAGAATTCAGAAAGGTTCAAAAAATGTGCATTTATTAATTGAAAATTAGTAGTAGATTAAATTGACATATTTTCTTAATTTCAATTTCTAAACGCTTGTACAACATGGTTAAACATATTTGGTTAACAATTATTTTTATAATATGGTGGTGATTGCTTCATTGACATATTGACATGTATCCATTAAACGGTGTATTTAGCGTATTAAAATGTCAAAATATTTTCTTGTTATTATTTGAAATTTATTTTATATTTGTAGTAAAGCTGGTAGATTTTCAATTATGTTTATTTGTTTATTTGTATTTTCTGTGCATATATTTTTGACGAAATGATTTGTTTCAATCATTACATGTTCTTACTAATTCTCGGTTTCCTAGATCACACAAATGGAGAAAAATAATGTAAATATATTTTAATATTAAGATATAAATTCTGTGGTTATAGTGTTTTTATATCACTAGTAATGAGAAATAAATAATAATATAAGTTTGAAACTATAGTGTTAAAGTATATGTTTGTTCTTACACTATATTGTTAAAATATACTGATTGGTATATAGATTACAGTAACACTTATGTAATATATATCGATTATACATTTCATTTTTGAAATATTATTGTTGGTCCCTATTTTCCGATTTAAATTTACACCACTACATTTCAATTGAATGGTGCTTTACAAGCTATTGAGGTATAATAACGTGCTTTTTTTCTTTGCTTACTATATAACTCATCTTGACTGATGTTACTCGTGTTCGACGAACCATTGACTTCAGTGAAAATTATTGCGTTTTTTATTCATTCAAAAATTATAAATAAGAGGGGTCTCTCTTTTTACTTTTTTCGACTTGTTTCCTTTTGATTTGTGATTTTTATTTTTACTACAATTGCATCTGTCTGTATGAATAAGAGAGAACATAATATTTAATATTATATAAGTGTATATACATAGATTACACGATTGAACGTAATAATATGCTTTTTATAACTGCATCATAATATAAAAATATAATTTGTACAGTTATTTAATAAATGCTATTATATAGTTCTGTATATATTTTTTTAGTTAAAGTTTTGCAAAATAAAATATTATATTTATAAAATAACTGTTTTAATTAATTTTTTATAAATGTATTATTTTACAATATTGGTTCAAATATATATATGTATACTCGAAGCACGTTAAGAGTGTACCCCATCGCTCAGGCGTTGACCGGTTTCTACACCGCAATCTCACTATAGTCGAACATCAAGTGTATAATACTAACATACGCGTGGCAGATGGAGTAAATTCTTAATGTGCTCCGAGTATATTGTGTAGAAAGGATTAAAAAATAATATATAAAAAAATTATGGTCATGTGAGTGATTTTCCATTGGATACTTAAATAATATATGAATATTGAAGTTTGTAAATTTATATCTATACAATCTTAATAGTTAGATAATTGAGCTGAACTTAAAGGATGTGAGCACAAAAAAAGGATAATTTATTGCATTTTATAAACTATTTAATTAATATAATGTACTATAATGTAATATGGTGAAATGTATATAATTTTTTTACATTCAATTGTGCTTTATAAATAATGTAAAACTTCTTTACTTTACAACAATGGAAGTTTTATCTATTTATAAAAAGTGTCATAAAATTCTAGAGAAAATAGTCACAGATAATATACAAGCACATAAATCATCATAAAATAATAAGCAGACCATTTTTACGACTACATTGAACATATAACATTCTTAAATATTGTTAAATTAAGTTTTATATATTATAAAGTTTTTATTGAGTGATTTTCGAAAATATTTCCCTACGTCTTCTTCTTCTCCTTCGCCTTCTCTCCCAACTATTTGGGGTCGGCCACCCTGATCCTACACTTCCACTTAACTCTATCTCCCGCATCTTCTTCACTTTCTCCCACCTTCCTTATATAACTCACCATCACATCCCTCCATCTCATTTTCGGTCTTCCTCACCCCTCTTACCAACAACATGCATTTCCCTTACTAATCTTACTACCTCAGTATCTTCCCTCCTTAATACATGCTCGAGCCATCTTAAAATATTCTCTCTCATTTTGTCTACTATCGAAGCTACCCCTATACTACCTCTGATATACTCATTCCTTATTTTATCCTCTCTAGTAACTCCACTCATCCACCTTCTCATCTCAGCTACACTCATTCTCTGTTCTATCTTTCTAACTACTGCCCAACGTTCTGTTTCATACGTCATTGCAGGTCTCACCACTGCTTTATAAAATTTAACTTTTAACCTAATAGGAATTTTTTTATCACACAGAATACCTGACGCTTCTCTCCACTTCGTCCATCCACATTTAATCCTGTGTTTCATATCCTCTTCGAAACCCCCATCTTTCTGTACAACGGACCCTAAATATTTGAACCTCTCCACTTCTCCCACCACATCCCTATTTAACTTTATTTCTAGCCTTTTCCTATTCCCTCTGTGTTCCCTTTCACCAAAATCATACTCTATATATTCTGTTTTACTCCTACTAATCCTTAGTCCTTTACTTTCCAGAGCTTCCGTCCACTCCTCAATTCTACCATTCACTTCCTCTGGACTTTCTCCTATCAGTACTATATCATCTGCAAACAACATGCACCATGGTACCTCCCCCTGTATATTCTTTGTTATCTCATCCATTACCAGGGAAAATAAGTAAGGACTCAAAGCTGAACCCTGATGTACCCCTACTCTGACCCTAAAATCCTCAGTTTCTCCACACAGACTTCTCACTCTTGTACTCCCCCCTTCATACATATCTTCAATTATGTTCACATACACCTTTGGTAATCCTTTCTTCATTAATGCCCACTTTAAGATCTCCCTGAGAACCCTATTTCATAAGCCTTCTCTAGATCAATAAATACCATACACAATTTCTTTTTGATTTCTCTATACTTCTCTACAATCTGTCTCACACAAAATATTGGCTAATATATTAATGTAGGTAAGTATATTATTTAAATATTAAATTACCATTATATTTATTATGTGTTATAGGTATAGGTACTATATAGGCGTTTATACCGTATACACGGAAAACAAAAATCCATAAATTATGTAGAAGCTAAAAAAAAATATATTCAATTTAATTTTCACGAGGGGGGCCAGAGCAATGAATCAGTGGGCCGGGCCCACTCAGGCCCCCTATATACGTGTCCGCTGCTACCTCTTCCATCGAATATCATCGTATAATATATTACAGAATACAGATAATCTGTCATAAGTGGATATATACAACAGATATACCTATAGACTATAGATTATTGTGAGGCCTGAGGGAGAGTTTTCTCAAATTAACTGACATAATCCAAGCATATATTATAATTAAAATCTTGAATAATAGCCAAAGTGCAAAATAATAAATAAACAAATAATACATTATACAAACACTGCTATAAAATATTGTATATAATCCTTGGAATGAAAGATATAGCCAGCGAAATCAACATTTATTATTTTAAGTTGGTACCACCGATCCAATGATTTCTGTATAATGTTTTTGACATATAAAATATAAAGCTTTGTATTACACATTTTAAAAAAATGCGCATACATATTATTCAAACTGTGTTAGACGAACTAGTTGAAAATATTTTCATCATAATTTTACGGAATAGTCGATTTTATTACACATTTTAATAGATTATTATTTACATAAAACCTTAAACCACGATTAAAATTTGTTCAAGAACGTTTAGCATTTATTTTAGATCTTAGATGTGTACATCAATATACATATTATAGGTACACATTAGTCATTGCTCATTACACAATATAAGTTAAACTGGTACTCTGCCAATATTTTTTTAAAAATTAACTCAATTATTGTAAAGGTTGGGCAACTGTAGTCCAGGAGTAGGTACATATATAGATACATACCTAGCTGTATTTGTCTTCAAACAATATTAAGGACAATTTACGTATTTATGTATATTTTTTTTTTTCGTTTTATTTATATATTTATTATTTTTATTATTATAATAATACAAAATAAAATACAAAGTATTAAATAAATATTAACCTACACCTTTAAGCTGAGCTTGTGGTGGTGTAGGGAGTTACAGTGAACAGTTATAGTTAATTAATTACAATTTATAAATATACTTATTAATACTAAAATTATAAACATAGACTTATTTCATTAAATAATACATTAGGTATTTAAACATTTCTTAATATTAGTATTATCATTCAGAATATTTTTTTTTACATAAATTGGCAGAGAGTTAAAGTTTACAGGACCCAAATAATTAATAAACTTTTGACCAAAACTTGTATTTGTGTATCACTTGTATCACTTTAGCATCAAATAATCTTTTTTCCCTCGTAGGTTTATCATTTTTTTTTTTATAGAAGAAAAAGAAAAAACTAGATTTCATACATACAAACATAATAGCTTTTTTTTGTAGAGTAAATCAAACGGAAGTATCTATGTTAAATTCTTTATAGTTTGAATAGGTAGACCCAATGATATTGTCCTTTTTTAAACATATACGAATTATACTATTTTGTTGTACTCCTAAATGATTAAGAACATTTTTAGAGGCACCACCCCAAATTACCATAGGTAGGTACCATATTCCATTATAGATTGATATAAAGAAAGAAACCATTCTTAAAATATGAGGTGAAATATTATATTTTAATTTATGAAATTTAAACAATATGGAACGCAATTCAACTATTAAACTATTTATATGAAAATTCCACTTAAGATTACAATCATAAAAATCATAAACATTGTTTTGGTAAAGTTTAGTAATATAGTTTTTTTAATATTTAACCATTTTATTACTCTATTAAAAATTTAAATTACATTCTGTTTTCTGTCTTAGACTTTCCCAATTTGAACCAGAGAATAACAAACATGTATCATCCTCATACACCACAATTTTAATGATATAAATGTTATGATCAATGTCATTGTAGTATATATTATAAATATATATTATTTAAGTAGGTACCTACCTATATAATGTTATACAGCCATACAGGTGATAATGTAATATATATAATATATAAATATATATATATATATATGGATATATATGTGTATATTATGTAAATAGGTTTGTACTTACTTCAAAATTTTAATAATAATTTAACACCATGTATTATCTATATAGATAACCTACTTAGATTTTATAATATAACCAATATAATATAATATCAACCGCTGTTTACCAATGTGATTTTATTAAAAATCTGCATTATACCTACTTCATATAATGTATGGTTTTCAGTCAATTCAGTGGTAGTTATTTTAATTTTGAATCTATTTTTTAATTTTTTGTTTGTTGATATTATTATTTATTAGTCGGCTTTCTATAGTGTATCTTATATATCACAGATTTCTGCAAATAATTGTTTTTAACTTTTCATCGATTTTACCTAATAATTGTCTAACTATCAGCATTAACTTTTTACAGAGTTAAAGTCTAGATTTAGCTGGACTCTTATATTTCACTGTCACCGTTTTGCCACTACTGACTCGCTGCCGAACACTTCAGCGCCACAACCAAGTAATTTTTTACTTTAGAAAATGAATATCTATTTAAATTGTTCATTCTTATGACATGTAGCTATGTAGGTAATAGAACGGTGAAAAATATTTTCAGTGCCTTAGTGGAACGCAGGCATGGATTCTAGAATAAGGGTGAAAGGGAGTGTACCCCCTTCAAATTCAAATTCCAAAATACATATACTTATAATATGTTATATAGACTTATTTTTAAGCAAATAGGTACCCACAAAAACATATAAAATATACAGAAAATATTTCTGGATCCACTCTTAGTGAAACTATTATAATATAAGTACATCAATATAAAAATATACGCCTTTAGTTATTTTAGGTAAATAAACTAATAAATTATGTAATTATCTGTTATTTTACCTTGACATTATAATGCTATGGAACAATTTGAAATATACCCCCCCCCCCTTATTTATTTTATATGGTTTTTTTAACAAAATACTTATCTTTATTTTAGTAAGTACTATACTATTATTAATATTTATATTTTCTTCTGTAACTTACTCGACAAGGCGTAACATTGAAATTTTCAAATTAAAATATACGAATGAGCATATAATGAGTGAGTAACCCTATCCGGCTTATAGGATTATAATATACATTATAATAATGTAAATAATACTAAGTACCTAAAATTAAATAATACTACATTTAAGAGGATGTCGAAAAGTAGATTCTTAAGGAATTCTGTTTAGACAATTTTAAGATAGGTACTTTTAAAAAGAAACTGAAAATTTAATTGGATGTTTAAAAATAGTTCAATACGTTTTAAGTATGGTCTTTTATCAATTCCATTTTTATTGACCCTAGCGACGAGCGTATAAATATAATATACCATAATATTTATTATAATATACCTGTCTTTTTTTTATATTTTATACGAGTGCTACTCGTATATTAGTGTTACATTTTTTTTCGTTAAAACTCCTTTTATACAATCATTCCACTCACAAGCTCTGTCAAGTTTTCAACCTTTAAAAAATAATAGGTACCTAGGGTACTTCACAAAATAAATTATAATACAGAGTACTCCTCTGTATTATACTACTCTGTACTAATTATAATAAAGCTAATAAATTATCTACTCGTCCTTTATATTCATGCTTTACCACTGTTTTCAATCATTTTTATTTTATTTATCTCAGGGAGATTTTGTCCTACCGCAAATTCTTACATGGAAATTTTATCTTAGATTCTGTTTTATATGAAAAAATTACACGTAGGTATATTATAGTCCTTTTAATAGTAATTTGTCCGAATTTTTATTGCAAATTGTTCCGTAGCATTATAATGTCAAGGTAAAATAACAGATAATTACATAATTTATTAGGTTATCTACCTAAAATAACTTAAGGCGTATATTTTTATATTGATGTACATATTATAATAGTTCCACCAGGAGCGGATCCAGAAATATTTTCGGGGGAGAGAGGCACATACTCTTGAATTTTTTCGTGGGTACCTATTTGTTTAAAATTATGTCTATATATAATATATTATAAGTACCTATATGTTTTTTGGAATTTGGAGGGGCACGACCCCTTCATTCTCTACTCTTGAATCCACGCTTACGCTCCACTAAGGTCACTGAAAATATTATTCACCGTTATATTACCTACATATCATAAGAATGAACAATTTATAAATAGGTATTAATTTTTCAAAGTACAAAATTGTTTGACTGTGACGGCGAAGTGTCTGGTGGCGAGATGTTCTAGATCCAGATTTAGCTAAGAGTGAACGAAATGCGAATGGGTCCCACACAATATGTGGGAACCACAAGAAAAGTGTCTGAAATATAATAATTGATTAATAATTACCTGTAAACATATTATATTTATATTTCCTACATAAATACCGTCTCCTTCAAGTAATATGTATATTATAAATAGATCAAAAATTTTGTTACATATTTTGAATTTTATTTTACATATTTTGATTTATTTGTTCATTATTGCTGATGTCAGCATAGTTCTAATCCCCCCAACCCCCTTGTCAGGATATGTAAACACACGAAAAACCCCCTTCTCCCTAGGCGCTTAAGTAATACTTGAATGCCCCCTAATACATATCAATGTACCCAGAGTCATAACAAGAGCTTGATAAATGGGTACAAAAATCAAAATTCAGAATAAATATATATTCTTAATATAGATACAGATACTTTGATTACCATACATGACTTCGTGCTCAATCTGTATATCCTAGCTAGAAGCCCAGATATAACCTGTACGGTTTATATTGACCACTGGTCACGGATTATAAGATATACAGGATGTGGAACAAGGGCCGTTAGGTTTTATTGAAGTTTTACTAATACAAATAATAATCAACATAATTCAGATTTCGGCTTTTCTCAGGGTGGGGCAAAATTAACTTGATTACAATTTAAAATTATAAATTATAATGTTATTCCCGAAAATTAATAATAATAAAAACATTTACTAAAAATTGAACTAATTCAATTCAATTAAACTAAAAAAAATATCATCTTTTCCTCGTATATTAATTATAATCATAATTTAAACTTTCCTTACGTTTTTTATAGATAAAAATAATAATATGATATCTACAGTTGTAGCGTAGGGTAACGCGAAAAAATAACCACAAACATTATTTACCACGCACAACTTTAGAAAACTTCCACAGAACTATATCTTCTATATCATCTAGATACTATATTATCATGTAATATTAGTAAACTAATTAGGTATACCACTTAATTATTTTTGTAATTATTAAGTTGAGACATTGTATCATAAAAATTAAAAATCTATTTTTTTATTTTTATTTAATAGTTTTCAATTAAATAACAACTACACAATGTCACACATATGATAGGTAGATACGATATATATATAATAAAATAATATATATACATATAAATAACCATCATTGAAAAACCAATAGATTCTAAAAAAAAGGTTAAACTAATAAATTATTACATACACATGATAGGAGTCAATTAGTAAAAATATGTGAAATATCGAAATATTAGTTAATTAAGTACCTATGTGTGTAAAAAATATAAATATAATTTAAAATAATTTTTTCTCTGGGTTATTTTTTCGGATTCTAAAGTCTAAACTTCCGGGGTTATTTATTAGGGGATTCGTAGCGTATACCTACCTATTTCACAATTCATAATATAAATATTAAGAATGACAGTTGTGCCTTATAAATTAACGAAGTAAATATTTTAATCATTTAAAAACTATATAAAATACTGTAAATGTAGTTCAGTATAGGTACTCAGTATGTATAATTAAGCATTTTTTTTTTCGACTAATATACATATTGGTTGGCAAATTCCCCATCCAGTCCCTCACCGAAATGACACCCCTGAATTGTATATACATAGTATGTATTTTAGTAATAATATATAGATATCTATAGTATATACTCATATAGGCGTGACAAGAATTTTTCAACTGTCATGGCCCATGGGATAGCTTTATTCTTTAATTCTGGTTTCCAAAATAATTCAAATGTTTTTCCTCCATATATCTATGGTATCTACCTAATATTCAGCAAGTTTAACGACTTATTAAACATATGTTTATTACATTTATATGAAAATTAATTACTTAATTGAATGACATAACGACTTAATGACTATATTTAATATAAAGTAGGAAACAAATACCTACGGAAAAATTATTGTGGAAAAATATGGGTTCTGGATTTCTAAGTATCTACTATCTGAACATTTGATTTAATATACAGGAGATTAAAATACATTTTTCTCAAACTATTTTTGTCTGACATTTTTTCTATTTTACATAATATTATTACTTTTAAATTTTAATTATTTTTATGCTATCTATATCGGCTACCTTTATACCTATAGTACAAGCTCGCGTGTAGGTAAAACAGTATACCTATTTATACATAATATATAACTTTTAGAGTTTATACATGTTTTTTGTAGACGGTACCTATCAATATTAATCAATAATCTACAAAAAGCCATTTACAATTTTAAATTTATCTACCAGCTATTGCCTATTAACAGCGCCGGATTGGAAAGCTACCGACTCAAAAAGAGTTTTTGATCCTTTAAAAAAAAAATTGAATATATTATAGAGTATCGGCTACTAAAAATGTTTGAAATTGAATTTGCACTCATATATTTTTGCCTACACATTACTTAATTGGCCCAAATATAGCGCGGCCCACCATAACTGAACTAGGTATCGGTAACTATATGGTCGGGCTTGCCTATTAAATATATACACTTTTTTTTCAAAGCCAGCGATAATTAAAGCTACAACCTTACTGGGTATAGTTTGGAAAAAATGTATAACATTTTATATATTATAAAGAATTTTAAACTTTTGGAATAGGTAATTATTTTTCTTCACTCTACTGCAGTTTATATAGGTATACAGAGTACCTGTCATAGAATTTTGGGCTCTAATTCTAATAATATACCTACCTAGATAGGTATCAAATATTTTTTTTACAATCACACATCGTGACAATATAATATATAGGTGGTAGGTATATAAGCCTATCGACCTGTTGCGAAACATTATATATATAGTAAAGGTATGTATATAAATTAATGTCACGCGGGGGTTTAATATGTAATCTCTTCGGGGAAGAAGCGAAAAATAAAAATCCATACTCGGGGGAACCTATACGGATTTCAGTAAATATGGATATAGACACTATATATATAGATAGATAGGTATTAGATATTAACGAGTTTTTCGAAGACGAAAAAAAAAGACGAAAATTCCACCCCTCGACTATACGATAGATGTAGTCACGACCTATTTTCTGATTAAAAAGTATAGAGATACATTTAAATTTTAAAGTAGGTAAATGCGATTTTTTCTATTTTTTATTTCTTTTTCATTATTTATACGTATGCATCGATGCACAATATAATGTGAGTTACTGTTTACAATGTCCGTTAAGTAAGTAAGTATAAGTATGTCCTTTCAGTAAGTATTATTGGAGCTGTACAAGACGACGGGCGCGCGCAACCTGCATGTAATACTCGTCCCGCAGCTCTGTGTGTGTGAGCGCGCGTACGGAACGGAACGAACTTTACGGGACGTTTTTCGCTCTTAAAAGTTGACCCAATTCCGCGCGGTACCCATTATATGCTCATATATGCCTACTGCTTGCATCGAAACCACCGGAAAAGCACTGCCACTCGTTCACTCGTCGTCCGACTCAACCTCCCCGGACTGCGTGGCGCGTGGACGCTGCCGTCTCCGCTCTCCGTACGCTTTCGTCCGTGGACCGTCTTCGCGCCGACCAGTATTATTATTATTATTATTATTATTATTATTTTCTCCCCCTCTCCTTCGCGCCCGCCACACCGTGGTACTGTAATATTACGAGCACCGTTGCAATGATAACAGTACATTTCGCCATGTTTGTTGTTGTGTGTCCGTTTGATTAGAACGATTTTTCTGTTTATCATATTATTTCTTTTTCGTACGGACGACGAGACTCCGCGTATCCGAATTTTACACGCGACGCGTTCGATTTTCCGTTGGGTTTTTATTTTTGTTCCTTTTTCAAAACCAGGGTCCCGTCGTCCGGGAAATAATCACAGCTGGCCCGTCCCCTCCTTTTGTCCCAATCGTGTCGTGCACGACGTTCTCGGAGGTTTTCCACAATGGCGCTAATTGGACGACCGAAAGTTCCGTTTCGGTTCGACGACACCTATCCACTTCGGTGAGCTTGACAATGAGCTCTTGTATCGAACGACTACCAAGACGATCGTCGTCACAGGTTAGTAGTGGTGATTGTTTTTAATTTTTTTTTTTTTTTTTTTACGATTTTTCTAATCCGCCAACTTTTTTTTGTCTAATTAGGTCAAAATGTCGTTGGCGTAGGTTTTTCGTCATTAACCTCACAAGAACATGGACGAGAAGACTAAACCGGAAGACTGCCATCCAGAGCCTGATGCTCCAACAGTTGTCTCCGAAAAGGGCGTGATGTTAAGGACCAGTGCTAGGGTTTCCAAAAAGTTACGTATGACACCAGTGTCTACTTCACCTGGACCCAGTTGCTCTAAAATAGGTTTGTATAGTGTCTATCGGTAATTTTATGTTTATATTATATTTTTACCTATAATTTATGCTTCCATTACAGACTCGAACGATGCTCCGGTTTTCAAGTCTTCAAAAATTAGACGTGAACTTGCGTGGTCTGCCGAGGATACCAATTCTTTCTTTGAAGGTTTAAATGAGTTTGGCAAAGATTTTGAATCTATTCAATGGTTTATGGCAAACAGAGCTAAACGTAAAGGTTCCTGTGAACAAGCTATTAAAAGTAAAGAACAGTTAAGACACTTCTACTATAAGATTTGGCACAAAATTTACAAATATATTGAATTTCCTAAAGGTAATGTTAGATTATAATAATTTGGGAGTATTATGTCATTTATATGTCTATAATGTTGTAGAAATTCAAAAGGTAGTACAAGAGTTATATGGACTGATCAACTATGGTGAGCTTAAAAAAAGGATTGGATTCTGTAATGACAAAAACTGGTCTAAATTGTATGAAATGATTTATCATGGTTCAACTAAAGTCAGGAGTAAGGGAAAAATGTGGAGAGTTAAGACACCACCTTGCCGAGCTTTGAGGAAATTAAATTGTCTTGAAGGTATTATATATTTTTGTATTATGTTTATATAATAGCTGTAATAAAATTCGTATTTTTCAGATACAATTGGAGACCTAAAATTACCAGGAAAAGTGAGTGTTGAATTAAGGGCACGTGATATGGATACATGGTCTTTGGTGCAATCACTTTCTATGAACCCTCGTATTAGGGCAACAGTTGAATTACAAAAACCGTTATCGATGATTTTGGCATTCTTAGAAAATAGATGGCAAACAGAAAATAGAAAACTTGTATCCTTTTCAGTATAATGAATTGAATATTAACAAAATATATTTAAAGAGATTTTAATTCTTATATTGGACAATATTTAAGTTTATTATATACAAATTAAAATAATATCCTTAATATCTTATTACTAGCGTGAACAAATACACAGAGATAAAGCACTTGAAGTTGATCAAGAATCTAAAAGAGTCCTAAGAGTTGCACCAGCAACTGGAGTTAATATTACTCCCATCAGTGTAAATTTTAGTGATATTGAAAATACAAATGTTAGTTTATTAGCTCACAGAAATACTCATGGAATTTCCAAAGAATCTGTTGAATCAATACTTCAAAAGGTAATATAATAATTTTACAAATAATAATTTTTTATATAAAGTATATAATTTTCTTATATTTTGCTTAGTTTTCTTCGACTAAAGTACATAAACCATATGTTAAACGAGTGCGTACAGAAACAGTAAATGCAGCATCTGGCTTATCAGGAATTCAGGAAAGTAGTTCAGCTCCATATACATCTACTATATGTTCAACAGATGCAACTTATGAAGGAGAAAAGGGTTTGGATTTACTCATGGGAAGTCCACCAAAAAATGATTCCAATATTTCATCACACGACCAAGAAAAAGAAAAAAAAGAAGAATTTATTTCTAGAGTCAAACAAGGATGGACATTGGCCAATGCCGAATCTATTAAAATCGGGGAACTTTATCTCATAGTACCTAATATATTATTTTATTAAAATTAATATTAACTTATATAGTGTGATTTTTTTTTTATCATGAACAAGACTATATCTCTGGAAAAGTATAAATAAGATTTGTGAAATTTTTTTTGGAAAATTTTTTTTGTACTCAATTCTATATTTTTAAATATTTTATCCCCTTCCTTATTTATTAAAACTTTATCAACTTTTGATTTTAAAATGGCTATTTATAATTTTTTATGAGAATTTACAGTTGGATTTTTTTAAATGTGATAAGTATTACCCGAATAATAAGCATTCAAATTGAATACACGAAAGAGTTGAGAAGTACTGTAGTATGTCATTATTAACATCATTACATGTTAATACAGTACTTCTATACTGCAACACAATAAATTTGAATGCTTATTACTCGAAGTAATATTTATCATATTTAAAAATCAAAATATAATAATTCTCATAAAAATATATATTTTTAAGAATTTATAATTTAAATCAAAAGTTGATATAGTTATAACAAATAAGGTAGGGGGATAAAATATGAAAAAAATATATAATTGAGTATAACTTTTTGAAAAAAATGTCATATAACTTAATTATACTTCATGATAAAAAAAAAATAATTTTGTATATATGTATTTGTAAATGAAATGTGTTTTTTTAGTGTGGTAGTGAGTCTAAAATACAGCTTGAGTATTGGTTTGAAGATTGCTTTGAAGCAACCAGTCAAAATCGAATATCCCAATCACTCAACAAACTTATTTCTATTGCTCAGTACAACTTAACTTCTCCTAAAGTAAGATTTTTAAATAAGAGGATGTGTCCTCGATATTTGTTGCATCGTTTGTCTAATAGCAATATAGCAAAATCACAGTACACAAAACATTAATTGTGGTATTTTGAAAAATTTATTTTTATTATATTTTACATTTATTACTAAATCTGAAAAAGCTAAAAGAGAATATTATTGAAACGATGCATTATTATTTTTGGGAAATATTGTAACAGAATTTGTAGTTATTTAAAAAAAGGAAATTTTAATGCTTTATAACTTCTTTGTTATTTGAAAAATTTGTATTATATTGTCTAAAAAATGTTCCTACAAATTTAGTTGTAAGTGTTAGAACTCTAAAACCAACCAAGTACTACAATATTGATGTTTTACATGATGTAATTTTTACTATATTGTCTTTTAGATAGATGAAGATAGAAAATTTGAGTATGATACTTTTTAAAGAGGATTGTAACACATGTACTTTCTTGGTCTATCACAAATGTAACATGCATAATTATAGATTTTGTTATATTTTACTCTGAATATACCTTTGATGTACTGATTTAATAAAAAATTTGAAAATGGACTTACATTCACCATTAAGTTTATTTTATCAGTATATGTTCATTTTATTTTTCCATAAATTGAGTAGGTAAGACCCTTTTTAAATTAGTATTGATTGATTGATAGATTTTAGAGAATAAAATAAAAATATGGAAAAATTGTAAAAATGTATATTTCACAATAAATTTAAGTAATAATTCATTTTCAGAATTATTATTATATTAGTAGATTAATCAGTATATCCCGAGTATAATATAAAAATTACTATGTTGCATGCATGAATGATAGAGAAAATATAAGATTCAATCCCCTTGAGTTTAGTTTATGAATATAATTTTATATATAAATTGATTATAAACCTAATATATGAAACTTACAGTGCTGTTCGTGTGGGTCAATAAACAATAAACCACATAGTTTGCCAAGACAAGCTGAGGTAAACATAAATACAAAATTACAAATAAGTAATATTAACTAATATAACTTGTTTTTTCATTTAGAATAAAATAGATGTGGATCAAAATCAGCGCAATGCATATTCATTAGTTAGTAGTTGTAAGGTAATGGTTCACCCATCTTCTGTATTCAGAAGACCTTTACAACCAAAACATTCGACTGGTTCATTTAAAGCTCAACTTGATGTAAGTTAATGTAATAAGTTAAATGTAAGTCATTGGTTGAAGTATTTAACCAATTGATATGAAATAAAAATTCCTTTAATTTGTAAAAACAAATGGTGTACTTTGCAGAGAGGTAGTAAAATTGTATTCCTTATATTAGATTAACAATTTAGAACAAATTATTAAAATCAATTAATAATATTATTCTATACTTAAATTAATACTTTTATAATAAAGTACGTTTTAGGGGAATGTTAAATAAGATAAAATAATAAATATAGATAATTGTAATTGTAGGATAATAAAGTTTTACTGGAAAAATGTTGACCAGAACTCAGAACACTTGATTGGTGATTTAATGCATATATAATATAATATATGTATATATATATATATATATTGGTACCTAGCAAGTGGCTCATTTTTTTTTATTATTACAATGTCGCAATATAAATATAGGCAGAATTACTACAAATTTTAGTTCTTAAATTTAAATATTTTCTTACAAATCGATATTTGATTTTAATAGGATTTTGATTGAAGGGTTGATAATGGGAGGAATATTGAGTACAATTTGGATATTGTGATTTTTTTTTTATAAAATAATATACAGTGGTAAAAGTGGCCGCTTATTAGAATCACTATGTGACCAGACCATTTGAGTCCATTAACTGAATGAGCCCAAAAAAATAAAATAAATACTTATTTACTTAAAAAATATTTATTGAAATTTCAGCTATTATGTAGTAAAATGTATACCTAATAATAAAATAATGTATGGGTATTTAATAGAAAACATTTTGTTTAATTAAAAATAAATTAGTAAAATATTGTAATAATCTAGATACCTAATTAATTTTTGATAAAAATCCATCCAGGGTTGATTGATTGGATTTTCTCTTCTTCGGTCAACTTTATAATCATTTTTTCGTAGGCTCTATGTTGCTCAAATACGTCAAAATCGACTGTCCCTCTGCGTAGAACCTGAAGCGCTTTAAGCATCTGTTTTGTTGTTGGTAGTTTCTCATCAAATTCCTCTTCTTCACTATTATCAACCATATTTTCTTTTTGTTGTTTTCATTGAATTTCATCACAGATGTCTTCCTCGGTTATGACTTCAGTAGTTTGAGATTCTTCTTTAATGTTGATCCATTTATTATAAAGTTCGACTGATAGGTCGGTGGGTCTTACAACAGAAGCTTCAACTTCTTTTGGACTAAGAATGAAACCACCGTGTCGGAAACAGTTGTGTACTATGATTTTGCTGATGACATTCCATGTTTCATGTCTAAATGCAAACCTTCAAGCGGTTTTTTTTTTTAACAATTTCATGAGCACATATGGTACAGAATTCTCGGTCTAGGCCAGCATCAACGACACTGATCACATTCTTTCTCATGTTTATTCTGTAATATGCTTTAAAGGTGCATATAATCTCCTGATGACACTTTTGTATGACTGATATTGTATTAGAGGGTAAAAATATGAGTTTTATATGTTGAATTTCACTGTAACCGTATGAATCTTGCAGTTATCGACTAGCATTAAGACGTCATGATGAAGTTCATTATCCCACTTGGTCAGCCATTCAGTGAACATTTCTTTTGTGATCCATGCATTACTGTATTATTTGTAGTATAGTCTACCAGTAGATTCTTAACACCCTTGAAACACCGGGATTTTTACTTTTCCCAATGGCAACCGGTTTTTTTTCTCATCATTCATATTCCCACAGTATAATATGATTAGACATTCTTTACTAGTTTTAGTTCCTTTAGTTTTTTATTTTAGAATGTATATGTGTGTGTTTAAGTAATGCCCTGAAAAAAAACCAGTTTCATCCACATTCAACATACAAGGCGGAGGATATTTAGTAACAAAAGATGATCAATCTGAATGAATCCACAATCGTGCAGATGCGTGGTCCGTTTTTCTCTGTTCTCCATGTGACTTAACAAATAAAATGTTTTCGCTTTTCTTTCATTGCTGAAACCAATTTTCTATTGCCTCAAAATCATTTTTGCCACATTTTTTGTAAGATCCTTGAGTTTTTGGTGCAACAGTGGTCTTTGTAACTCTGGTATCTTTTTCTTTGACTTTTGTGAACCATTGTTTCAAAGCCTCTTCAACTCCTTCTTTACCGACCCTTTTCTTTTTATGATTTGAATTCTCATTTGCATTTCACAATGATGCATTTTCGATTACCTGTCGACTTCAGCATTGTACCCAGTATACTTTGAGACACGTTTAACTTACATGCTGTTTGTTGCTGGCTCGTTTGAGAAAGCTTACATACTTTTTAAGAACATCTAATTTTTCTACCGCACTCAAATCAAGCCATTTGTTCATTGTAACATGAACAAAATTATAATGAAAAAAAATACAAATTTAAACACTTACGCAGCATATGCTGAATACAACAATATCTATAATACATTATTATCATACTAATATTGACGACAGTTAGTTTATGAAAAGGTAATTTATCTCCAGTATAAGAGCAAAATACAAGTACCATTCTATATATTACATATTTTCTTTATTTATCTAATTTTCAAATGACCCCATTAACCGGTGTAATGAGTCTAATAGACAAATCTTTTGCTGTATGTTAGTATACATACGAATTGGGTGCAAAAAATTATTGAAATATTAGTGATTTAAATTGTTTAGAATTAATTTAAATACAGTTATTACATATATACCTATAGACTTTTTTGTTGAACTCTTAAGAAAAAATGATTGAAAACAACAAAAAACAGGTATTTTTGTGCAATTCCGAAAACCTATTTTTTTTTAGAAATTTAAAATGTTCACAGAGTATTATATTTTACTATTATATAATATGTCATACATTTTTTTAAAATTTAATTATGTATATCACACCAAACTTTCCTCAGAATCATTTATCGAAAGAAATTTTTCATTTTTCATTACTTTCCAATACAATGTACCCAATATTCTGTT
Organism: Pemphigus obesinymphae; assembly: GCA_025469235.1. NCBI lineage: Eukaryota > Metazoa > Arthropoda > Insecta > Hemiptera > Aphididae > Pemphigus > Pemphigus obesinymphae. The sequence continues at coordinate 67,156 of JAIPRL010001076.1, forward strand.
CGAGTGAACTAAAGTGCAAAACTAGTGAAAAACTACAAAAAATAACATTAAAAACTTTAAAAATGTACTTTAAAGAAGACATTTTTTAATTTTTCAACTAAAGAAAAACTACAAAAAATAACATTAAAAACTTTAAAAATCGTTTATGATTTATTTCTTAGAGACTTGGAAAAATTATCTTATAAATAATGATTCTAGTTTTTAAATTTACACCCTAGAATAGGTTTTTGATTACATTCATTAACACGAGGTTACTCTCAAAGTTTGTACGTTAAAAAAGGAAACCTAACTAATATAATATAGTATATATAATATAATGATTATAGATCTAAATCAGACTGTGTAAAATATTTTTTTAAATTATTTCAAATACATATTCCAAATACTTCTAAAAAAAAAGTATTCAGAATATGCTTTGAATACTTTAAGAATCCATTTTTTTTTAATATATTTCAATAACAAAAATAGCACCTATATATATATATAATATTATGAATATAATATTAAAATTGATAATACACACCAACCTATTAATTATTAATTATATTCAAATTTTAATATTGTATGATTCGTTAAAGTACAAACAGTTATAACAACTGAGTTATTGTTGTGTACTGAAGATAAAATCATTATCGAAATATGTATATACAAAGTAAAAGTATACACCTATTTATATGGAATTCAGTTTTTTCATTTTATTAAAATAATATCCACTATTACTCTACATCATAAATAAAATATATATTTCATCAATAAAAATTATTATTATTTAAATCAACATATTTAAAATTTAGAAAATAATATATTATATATAATAAATAATAAACTCTCTCAATAATAAATATAGTTGAAAACAAAATAATATAATATACTTAAGGCGCTCTCTGCGGGCGTGTTTTAAGGGGTTATTGTATAGGCAATTTTTGAACAATGTGAAAATGCCGTGTATGTGTGTGCGTGTGTAAATTAATATTAGTGTGTGTAAGCCCCGCATAAATAGCGATAA
>JAIPRL010001076.1:68261-98173 GCA_025469235.1 Pemphigus obesinymphae
CTTGTTCACCAATTCAAACATCTTTACATTTTTTAAATCGAACGAATATAAGTACCTTAAAATTTGTCAGTCGCTTAGGTCGTTTTGATGAAAAATTGATGAAGCAGAGAGCCGCCTTAATATATTATAAAATATTATGTAGGTATTTTATATACAAATACAAGTTATATTGACGTAAAAATAATGACATTATTTTTAAAAATGTCATTGAACCTTAAAAAAGTATTTGAAATATTGTATTCAGAATACTTGTAAAAAGTATTCAAAATATCTTAAATAATAAAAAAAAAAAAGTATATAAAAAATATTTGGAATACTTAAAAATTATTCTGAATACTGTATTCCCCGAATACTACCCAAGTCTAATTTAGATATTTATCATATAGAGTGGTTTTAAAAAATGTTATTAATAGTAATATAATTATATAAGAGAAATCAATATTTTTATAAAAATTTAGAATAATTTTCACTTTTAATACTTATGTTTATTAATCTTGCATTTAAAATTTGACTAATCGAAGTACAAGTAATTATAAACAATTTTGTATTAATATTATAGTTTTAAAAGTATATATTTTTTTAAGAAGAAATTAAAGGTGAAAAAATTGGAACTGCACTTGACCCTCTGTATTTTCTCCCATTTTAATGATGTGTACAGTTTATTTTTTTAATTGTATTTTCAAAGTTATTATTATTATTCATATAAATGTATCTCAAATTGTTATTGTAATATTTTTTTTATATAATTAATAAAACTTTTTGATTTAGAAACTGCAGCCAAGGTATTGTAATCGAACAGGTCGACCTGGTAATAAACATGTGAATATTGTTCAAAAACTTTTGCCACTACAACCAAAGACCAGTTTGACTATTGTACAAACATCTAACTTTAGGCCGATTTTACCAGATAATAAATCTGAACCAAATCAAACGGTTGACGTTGATCAATGTGATGTTGATCAAGTAGACAATATCCCTGTTTTACCAAAAAGTTTGTAAAATTTAATTATTTATTTATACATAGTAAAATTAATTATGATTTCTTTAAATATCAATTCTCTTTAAGGGGCCTCACAACTGTCGTATATTATATCGAATAATAGTTTATAATAATAAAAAAATATAATTAATAAATATTTTAAAAACGAATATTAATTTTCAAGACATTTTTGTATTCTTTAGAACTCGTATCGTACCAAAAATGTTAAAATTATTTTTATTGTAACAATTGTGGTTTAAATCAGAGACAGCAAACGTAACAAAATAATGCTTTCAGTATGCTATAAATTCATTCTGTTTTATTTAAAGAACAGAACAATATTTTTATTTTCTGTTACGTATAATATATACTTACTTGTAACATTATAGATGCATTACGTTCTGAAATGATATACACTTAAAATGTTATATATTTATTATATTCTAGAACAATATACGTTAAAAACGTTATAGATTCATTACGTTCTGGAATGATATATGCTAAGAATAGTATATATTGATATATTCTATACGTTCCGGAACATGTACAAAATATGTACCGATATCAGAACCATCGTTCTTGGTCTTGTAGGTCACTGTGTGACTCTGTGATGTAATGATGTCACTTTTGTGACTGTAATACAATTAATCGCAATATTTTAGATGCGATTCCTATTGAAATATGGTGGGATATATATGGTTTTGAATATGGATTCTATCACAAATTTGTTTTGAGATAGAAGATGAAGAATCCAAAAGATTTTTTGTCCTGCTAAAAAATGTTGGGAACGTCTGATTCAAATGTCACTAAATTGCGTTACGGTTATGAAAGTGATGTCGTTACATCACAGTGTCACTAGTGGCCTATGTGATTAGAACAATGACTAATGTCAGTATTTTGTTCCGGAACATTATGAATATATAACGTTCTTGAACATAATGAATCCATAATGTTCTTAGCATATATTGTTCTAGAACGTAATGAATCTAAAATGTTTTGAGTGTATATTGTTCTGAAATATAATAAATCTAAAACGTTTTGTGTGTATATCGTTCCGGTACTTTATTTAAAATGAAACAATATTTTATTCGTTATGCGATCTCTGGTTTAAATATTAAAAAAATTACTCAATTTCTAGTACAAGTATTTAACTAGAAATGTTTTTGGTACAATACCTCAAGGAAGTTATGAGGAATCTATTAATGTTTTAAACTTTTTTTTCACGAGAGGACTAATTTCGACATTAATGTAATTAAAATTTTCTAATAATAAAATATACATTTTTTTGTGGGTACAAAATAGATGAGGATGTGTGTAATAAATTACCAATAGGTCCCTGTATAATTTTGATGTGGATTACTAACATTAATGATTATTAACAATTCATACAAACACAAATCCGTTCAGGGATGGATGAAGAAATAAAAATTTTTAATACTAGCTGTAATGGGTTAAATTAATATTTATCAGCGAACAATTCAATTTTGTGAGAGGAGAATCCCAATTAGGTTAAAAGTTAAATTAAATAAGACAGTAGTCAGGTCTGCAATGATGTATGGATTATTGGAGTGTTGGGCAGTGTATAGAACAGAGAATGAGTGTAGCAAAAAGTGAGAATGTTAAGATGGATAATTGGAGTGACCAGAGAGGACAAAATAAGAAATTAATATATAAGGGGTAGTATAGGAGTGGTTGCAAAAGTAGACAAAATAAATTGAGATGGCTAATGATGTTTTAAGGACAGAATAAACTGTAAGAGTAGTAAAGGGAATAAATGTTGAAGGAAAAAGGAGAAGACCAAAAAAAAAAAGCAAGAGCATGTAATAGAAAATGATACAAGGTGGACAGGTATAAGTGAGGAGATTGCTGGAGATAGAGTTTTGTGGAAATTGAGGATTAGAATACATTAAAAAGATGCTATACACCTGATTTTTAAGGGGTTTTGTATAGGCAATTTTTATAAAATATTAAGAAAAATGTAAATCCAATAATTTAAAAATATTTAATTATATTTTAAAAGTAATTTAAAAATAGTTATGTGTCAGTACCATTTTTTATTGTTTTATCACAATATTTGTTAAAAATCACATATTAAAAATCATGCTCTATAATTACATTTTTTTTTGTATAACCAAAGTCAAAATTTATACAAAATATGAAAGATAAGAATATTTACTATGCGGTAGTGTGGTTTTTTCAATATATGTTTTTGAAAACCTAAAATTTGTGATTGAAAATCGTGAAATTTAAAATTTTTAAATTAAAAATAAAAATTTAACTAAAAAAACTCTGCGATTACTAAGAGAAAAGTTGCAGTTATAGAGGGTGAACGTACTTTAATACCACTAAAATGGGTGTATAGCATCCTTTTAAACTAAAATATTTTATTAATATATACACAAATTAAATAATTATTAATATTTCTTCTTCCAGAAGAGTGGGGACCCACTAATGAAGATATTCCTGATGATGTAAGTATCACATCATCGACTATCAACAGGTTAATGGATATTACACTACCGTCCATGAATGAACTTTCTACCCAAAATTTCTCTGGTCTATTACCAAACTGTATAAATTCAACATCTGTTAGTCTAACAACTCCTTCTACTAGTCCATCTAGACTATTGAAAGATGATAGTAATCAATGGATGAATCCAGAAGTATGTACAGTTTTAGTTTTTTTAAAAACTTCTATAGTAAATCAATGCTGAATTATTTTGAGAAATATTTTTCTATCAACTAATACGATTTTTTATTTCAGATGGACTTTTCATTAAGTAGTTTTCTGGGTCATTTAGATAAAGAGCAAACATCTGAATCAGCAAGGAATGACGATCAAAAAGTTATTTCAAACGATGTAAGTAAATTATATAAAGTATAAGTTGTTTAAACATCACATAAGGTAACAATTATACATAGTGATTAAACTTTGAAATAAATCCAGAGGATTATATTTTATAATAATAAAACATTTTAATTATTTTTACAAATATTAAAATTTAGTTTAACTGTAATGTATAGTTAGTAATTGTCTGTCTAAAATCCTATAACAATTGATTATGCTATATGAATAATAATTAGTATTAAATGTTATTTACTTTTCTATTCAATTCAATATAACATTTTTTTTTTTTTTTTTTATAGGTGGAAGCCCAATTTCAATGTCTTATGAGTGAGAACAGTGTGGATTACACAGCTAAATTTGCAGATTTAGCAGCACAGGTGGCTGCAAGCAATAACAACTGCCAGTAACTTTCTTTATTATTACCAATTTATTTATTTATATATATATATATATATTATAATATTATTATTGAATTATAATTTAATTTTTAACAATGTTTTTTGTTGTTTAATAAAATATGTTTTTTCTTTTGACGTTATGTACAATAAAAAATATGAGTGTTTATTGATTATTATATTATATAATTACATAATGTTTATAATTTATTTACCTACTGTATTAACAGAACAAAAATTATAATCGTAATATATAAAAAAAAAAAAAAAAAAAAATAGATAATGTTAATTATTGTGCATCATAAGTATTTAAAACTGGTGTGTACATAAATTAATTCTTAACTAGTCCAGTTTTAAGATTATAATATTTTCCCGTTAAATTAAAGTAATAAAATAATAACAAATTTAGTACATTTGACAATGAAAACAAACTGAAACTAAGTTGTAAACAAATAATATAATAAAACTAAAAATAAATAAAATATTAAATATAAGGCGAAAGGTGCTGTGTGTTCCTTAATAATTAATGACTTGTACTCTGCTTCAATGATGCATATATGTAATCTGAAGAATAATTTTTTAACAAATATTGCAAAGTATATTTTTATTACAGACTTTTAATAGTACATCATTGGTGAATAATAATAAACAATTAAAACTACAAAAGAGACCAAGAAAATTAAAAATATAAAACAAATTACTAATATGGAATATTCAATTTTGTAGAATAAATGTTGCATCAATATAAAATTATTTTTATAAATTAATTGAGCAACAATGTAATTTAATCAGGTCCAATGGGAAAAAAGGAAGTTTAGGGGGTCATTACTACTATTATCACTACTCAGGAAATAAGTTGGCAAAATGAAGTAGTCAGTACTTATGTTTTCAAGGAAGTATTTTGGTGGCATTTAATCTGGAAAACTATAAAGACATAACTTTTTACTCATAAGCTTTTTTGGGATAAGTCTAGAAAATTACTACGATAACCCTTGTTTTTTAGCGCCGGCACCGAGTCCAATTAAATATTTTTATTAAATTATTATGTTTTGTCAAGTATAATAAATCGATTAAAAGGGAAACTTGTGTTAATAGAGCAAAATAAACAAAGTATATAATATGTAGTATCTATTGTATGTAAAATCAACACAGAAGTAAAAATATTAAACATAAATTTACTTAAAATTTTAACTGAACATTTAATAACATTTTAAAAAGTTTATATTATAAGAAACAACTAATTTTCTAAATGTTATTTAATAAAAAATGTATGAAGTAGTAAGATAAAATTGTTTTTACAAATGAAATTAAAATTTGAATTTCTTCGAAAAATAATATCTTGATAGGCGGTTTTAGTACTTTATTCTGATACTACCAATGAAATACTGCTGGAAAAAATATATATACATATTTTTTTTTTTATGCATTTCAGTTTCCCTTTATTATATTGTATACATTTAATTTATATTAGTTGCAGATATTTTATCTATATGTTGTGAAAAAAGTTTCTAAAATAAAATGTATCATATATAAAATATATAGTAAAATAAAAACATTTTTTTTTTTTTTTTAAACTATAAACTAGGTAAACAGTATGGGAACTTTAGGTCCATTAAATTATCACAAATCTAATTTATAATTTCTAATACACAAATATTTGTATTAATAATTAGGAATGTGTGAATTTTAATAAAATTAATTACAAATTTAAATGTGTTTATAAAATGCATAGATAAAAATATACATAAAATTGAAATTAAAGTTAAACAATAACAGAAAATAATATTAGTGTTATTTATAAATGGAGTTATTGTATTACAGATTGACTAAATTATGTTAAACCATTAAAGTAAACACTTATTATAATTTATAAATTAATGTGTTATCTACTAATTTGTAAATAATTTATTAATTAAAAAAATAATTTTGAATGAATAGTTTTAGAAATTACCCGGTACTACCTTTTGATTGTTGCCAAAATGTTGAATTTGTATGGCACAAACATATGGAAAACTTAGTAATAGTTTAATTAAAATTTAGTCAACCAATTGGAGTAATGCATTAACAGTAAGATCTTTGTTACCATTGTTGGCTTCAAAAACAGTTTTCACTGTTTCTTTATCCATATTTGGAAACATGTCTTGAATCTACAAAAAACAAATATATAAAAATATTTAAATTTAAATGTTATTAAATATATTTACTTGTCTTAAATCTTCAGCACTAAGAGGTGGCACTTGCGGTGCTGTAGGTTGAATGTAAATAGGTGTTAAATTGGCATTTGAATTACTATATTTTGGCATCTGTGGTAGCATCATAACTGAACTTGCTAAGCCCAAACTAGGTGGGGTCTAAAATGTATTCAAAAAATACAACCACTTAATATATTAATTAATTATTTCAAATAAATAATAAAATATCACAAAATAGTTTTTTTCATTAAATTTTAATTGCAAAAAATATTGATACCTAGAATAGTACAATTTTGTTTCTTTATTTGCAAAAAGAAAACTTTTTACAATTGGATTGAACTTAGATTTTCAAAATTTAAATTTCAAAAGATGCAAGTTTGAAAACTTCATTTTTTTTTTTTTTTGGATTTTTGAAATTTTATATTTTAGCATTGTTTAAATTTAAATAAAAATAATTGGAGAGAGCAATGCGCTCTGTAATCACTCTAAAAAAATAGTCGAAATCTGACTATTTTATGAGGTATGGATGTTTTGTTTTCCCTATAGTCATTTTAATCATCAAATTTGTGCGATTTCATTTTTTTCTTGTGTGCAAGTCGATTTAAGTGTGTACTATGTTGTAAGTAGTGGAATGCATTCATACTAACAATCATTTATTACTAACTTAAAACAATACCGGTTTGGACTGATACAATTTGATGTGTTTAGAAACTGCCTGCATTTTTGCATTTAATAAATAGCTCGCACCAAGCCCCTTAAGAAAACAGATATTGTGAAATTAAATACTTACACCAAAACTTATAATTATATTTATAGTGCCTTCATTGTTAGGTCCTTGTTTACCAGTAAGGTTGTACCACTGTTCAATTGTGACTCCTTTGTAAATTTGAATGGGTATTGGTATTGTTGTCCAAGCAATAAGCTCATCCATTTTGAAAGAACATTCATCAAATATTTCTATGTGAATTTGATTAACACCTTCTTGCGGCAGTCTAAAAGTTATAAATTAATTTATAAATACACTAGAAAATTAAATAGCACTAAAAATGTAATTACGTTTGTATAGTTTTATGCCATTTGGGAGTTTTACCACCATTAGGGTCTGTCTGTGTTTCATAGACACAATGTCCAACCCTGAGCCGTACATATGGATCCATTCTGGTTAATCCATAGTTTTTTATAAGCCGGGCTTGCACAATTGTAATATTCAATCTATTTCTATCACGATCTCCTTGCCCACATGATAGTGCCTGTTGTAGAGCCATAGCCGCTTGTTGGTCAGCAGCTTCTTGTTGCAATCTATTTGAAGAGCTATCTAATGAGACTACATCTAAACGTAAGAAATCTTTGGGCAAATCACCAACATACACCTGTAAATGTAATTGTCATTATACCTAAATTAGTATATAGATAGTCAAGAGAGTTTGCATTGGATAGTGAGATACAATAAAATAACTAATTACAAACAAATAATTATACTTGGAGTTATATGTAAAAACTGATTTGAAACCTTGTTAAAAATTGTGGAGATATTGAAAAATAGACAATGTACCCATTTATCTATTAGCGCGAGTTCAATACAAAACAGAACACACTGTATATAATATTAATGATCCCACCGTCCCGTATTAGCCCATATTTTTTCAACTTTTCAAGTATCAGTTTCATACTTATTAAGAAATATCAAAACGTGTCATTATCTTTAGTTAATTTTAAATCAATAATTAAACACGAAGATAAGAATATCTCCAATTTTAAAGTAAAAAATATTAAACATTGCCTATGTTTTTATAATTTTATAAAAAAATTTAGGTAATTTTAAAATAATTAAAGTTTATGAACGAAGTAATGAGTATACCGAATAAAGGATAGAACGAATGTAGTGGGGTTCTTGGATTAAGAAGGACTTTCTGATAGCAAATTTCATCTAATTAGATTTAATTTATCCATTTCCTGTAATTTTCCTATATTATGTAAAGGTAAAGTTTGGCGGAAAAATGGGAAAGTTGTAAAGACACATATGTATCCGGCAAATGTTTTTATAATTTTATAAGGTACTTATCTGATAAAATAATTCAAAAATAATTTTGAGTCTTATATTACGAGTAGTATAATTTGTACGTGTTATATTAATTTATTAAAATTTAAGACTAATAAAAGTGTCCCGTATTTTTTTAAAATTAAATCTGGGATCCTTATATAATATCATAGATTCAATTTTAAATTATGGTATCTTTAATCTATAATAATATATACAAGTATAAGTAGTATGTACCTAATTATTTTGTTTACATTCTACAGGAGTGTATTCTCGATTAACCAAATATAACTTGGTTATTGAATTTTATAAACAATCAGTTAAAAATAATAATTTATAACCAATCAAATGGAAATATTATTGTGATTGGTCATTGATAAGACAAAAAACAAAACCAAGTTGACCATAAAAACATGCTCAAACATGTTCCTAGAGAGATCTTAAAGTGGATATTAATGAAGGAAGGATTGCTAAAAGTTTATGTGAATGTTATTAAGGACATATATGAAGGGGCAAGTACAAGAGTGAAGAAATTGATGATTTTATGGCTATAGTGCACCTGGGTTTGGCTTTAAGTTCTTACTTATTTTCCTTGGTAATGGATGAAATAACAAAGGATATGCAGGATGAGGTATCATGATGCATGCTGTATAGTGTTGGTAGAAGAGTCATGAGAAAGTGAATGGTAGAATTGAAAAATGGAGAAAAGCTTTGAAAAAAAAAAACGATTAAGAATTAGTAAGGATGTTGATGAAAAGAGGGAAAGAATACGACCAAAAAATATGTGGGGAATGTAAATTGTTATAGAGTGATATGAAGTGGGTGGGTATAAGTGAAGAGGACCTTAGGAGAAAGTGGAAGTGCAAGACTAGGGTGGCCTACCTCAAATATTTGGGAGAAAAGGTGAAGGAAAAGAAGGAGAAAGTCTTTTATTTAAAATATATATATTATATTTTTCATGTTTTGTTATGTATAATTTAAGTAGATTAATGATTACCTTCACACTATATATTTGTTAGGCACTTTGTAAAATCATTTTTTATATGAACTTACCATAAAATAAATTGTCATTCACTTAAGATTAAAACAAATTATCTCTATGATGGTCTTAGGAATTGGATTAATTTTACTGTGGGGATATATACACAAAAATATATATCTTATAAACATTATGTTTGTGTACTATTTGTATAAGGTATTTTGAATTATAGTATTTGAAGTTATTAATGTAAATAAAATGTATAATCATACCTAATGTTCAAGTTACTATGGTTTATACTTTATAATATCAGTACCTACAGATTATTATGTATATAATATAATAGGTATAGGTAACTAATATAAATATAATCTGAAATAAGTATATCACACCATGTTATTTATTTGATAATTAATTAGTATTATCATTGGTTTCTTACTACAATACATACATATATAAAACTACACAATTTTTATATTTAATTATTTCATTAAATATTTTAATACAAGTTTGAAAATTAATTATTTTTTAAGTAGGCATCAATAATATAATAAATTATTTGAATCAATATATATTTTGTACCTATTAGATAGAATGGATATTTCAATTCTTGAAAACTGATTAAAAATTTGTTTTATTGAACTACAAATAAAAAAATATATATAGGTACCTATAGAAACTTTACAAAGTTTATTTCATGAGTAATTTAATATTTTCGTGGATTATGTTCTATATTTTTATAATAACGATTTAAATCTTTAGCTCGATGTACTAAGATAAATACCCAATTGCAATTCACACAAATTGAAAAAATTAATTAAATATTTTGTGTATGTATATTGTATGATAATATAATTACTTATTTGCATACGAAAAAGGTACAATTTATTTGTTAAATTGTTTCAATGATAGGTATTTGAAACAATCACTAAATAGTAAATATATATAAAATCAATGGGAACTTAAGTGGATACATTAAACTTTAGTTATTATATAATGCTGTATAATTAACTTAATTCAATTTCCAGATTAATATTAAAAGTTATATTAGGAAGATAATATACATAGTAATAAAGGCGTTGTTAAATTTTACATTAATTTACCCTTTTTCGCCTCTCTTCATTGACCGTTGTAGTTAACGACGAATCCATAGTTTAAAATTCGACAAATACGGACACGTATTATTTTAAAAAAAATGCACAACTATCATTACGCTATTCAAATGAACAATCTGCACAAATGTTTATTCAAAGAAAAGGTTTTTTTTATTTGTTTTTTGTCAATAGCAAAAAAATTATTAATCATTTTACATATTATTTTAATGATTATTGTGAATTGCAATTGTTATCATATCTTTATCATATAAACGAAATAGATGATAACGCAGAACATGGCAATAAATTATCGTATGAGCTACCTACACTGATTGCCGAAATAAACAGAATACTAACAACTTAACCTCAACAATATCATTCTGAACTTCTTTCCTTCTCGAAAACGTGTGCATTTTGGTATTTCTTTCAAGAAATTTTGTTCTTAAATTTATATAATTTAGCAAGTATTTGCTAATTTTTTATTAATTAATTGTTGTATTAATACGCCAGTTTACAATGTCTGATATTGAAGATGCCGTAGAGGTAGGAGGTGAACACGGAGACATGTACAACCTTTTGAAGGAGGTGTTGAAAAATGCTCAAGTAAACGGTAGCCTTTTACATGGAATCCATGAAGGTGCCAAGGCTCTAGAGAAAAAACTTGGTAAATGTTTCACCAGCTGTTTGATCTATTTTATTGTAAGTTAACGCTTTATTTTTTGTATACAGGAGTTTTGTGTGTGTTGGCCAACAATTGTGAAGAAGCTATGTACAAAAAATTAGTAACTGGATTGTGCGCCGAGAGCAGTATTCCTTTGATTGAAGTAGACAGTAACAAAACTTTGGGTGAATGGAGTGGTCTCTGTAAGTACGACAACAACGGACAAGCAAGGAAAGTAGTAGGATGTTCATGCGTAGTCGTCAAACATTTTGGGGACGACACACAAGAATTGGACACTTTGTTAGAGATTTTGAAGAAAAAGAATTTTGCGTAGACCAATAAATACTAAATCTTTTTAATTTAAATGTTAAACTTGTGTTTTTTTTTTCATTCAAAATTAATAAGTCATCGCAAAATTGTTCCATCACACATGCTATTCCTAAAGTTAATTTAAAGTAACATGAACTATTATCCAAATAATTAAGAAAAACATATTTTATAAGTAATTACTTCTGTTTGGTTTTTTTTAAAAGTATATGTATGGGCTACTCAAATTTCTTAGCAATATTTTTAATAGTTTTATGGAATCTTAATCATTTTGTACCAAAATGATAATAATATTTTGATGATTGCTCTATACTTTCTTTTATTTTTTTTTAATGTCGTTTGTCTAATTCACACATGGAAAGCACATCTTTAAAGCGGTAGATGTTGTGAGGATAGACCAATTTTGTTTTCAATGCATGTTTTTTTCATGAAACCTAGATATAGGTAGTATGTGTGTGACAATTGGACTACTGGCAGTAGCAACTTGTGGGTGAAATAACTGGTGGTGATAAACCAAAAAATACTAAGGATTAATAACAAATATATTAACAATATTGTGTTATTTTCTTTAAAATTTCAATATAACACTGTCATAACGAATGTGATTTCATTCATTTTATTAAGAACATACCTACATTCATAGAAAACATTAAATTTACCTTATACCTATATAAGCGGTATCCTGATAAAATCTGAATAGGGATAGATAATAGCTGCATCAAACGTCATTACGACATACAAATGTAGAATAGTTACTATAGTTGGTGGTTTATACTAGTTTTCTGTGCGATTCTGTACAATTTACATGGTATTTTTCCCCAGAAAGGGAATTAAATAAAAATTGCGTGTGTGTAAATGGCAAAACGGACAGCGCTGCGGTAGCGTCACAACTGAGCGATAAGCAGCAACCAACAATGCGTCGTATGATGTGGGTTAATATGTACAATTAAAATCATAGACACGACAATTACTAAAACAGCGATAAATAAATAATAATTTTATATATAAAAACACGCTAATTTATTGTCATTTTAGGGGGTGCAATTGCACCTGTGCTTTAACCCGAGCTGCTACATACTACTGGTGTGATTTATGTTTATTTAAATTCTGAAATCCTTATTTTATATTAGATAGATTCGTTTAATCATTTTAAGTGAAAACTAATGGAATTTATAAACAATATCTATATTAGTTTAACTAAAATTAAATATCTATTTAACTGGTAAAGTATAGTATTTCAATAAATTATTACAATTTATTACATATTATTGATTGTACCTATTCAGTAATTAGTCACTCATTTTACTTTTCACTTGTAGCAACTAAAAATTTTGTTTGTGTGTATAACTCATAAAAAGTTATTGAAATTATAAAGTTTAATTAGATCTAATTGTATAAAATATAAATTATATGTTGATAAAAAAAAAATAATAATATAGGTACTATAGTATTATTTATAATTGAATTTCAGATTTTTAGGTTTTTACATATTAGTATTGAGCATTAATGGGAGTACAAAATGTGCAAATTCAATCTGGTTAACAGAATTCACATGGAAATTTATTTTACATATTTTGTAAATTGGGAGTTGTATTATCAAAAATTTAGTGCTATGATGCATATGTCTGTGTTTTAAAGAATTTGTCTGAATCTTGTAAAAAAAAATTGTATATAAAACATGTTTTGAAGTTTATTGACTATTTTTGCATATTTATCTTATTTTTAAGAAAATATGTTTAGGTTTTCTATACAATTTATAACTACATGTCGCCTAGATTAAATCAATTTAAGAAAACTAAAATAATAACATAATATATAATTTAGACTTGGAGAGTAAATGATATTTATCTGTTTTTATTTTTATACTCGTCAATCATGCTTGATTAGTTTGGCTTGGGTATTCATAACCGTGTCATGATCGTATTTAAAATTTAACCATATAAAACTATATATATATATAAAACTACTTGATAAATTAATTGAAATATAAACTACTTAAAATAATATTTTAATATCAACTATTATGTAAAGAACAATATGAAAAAATTCAACAAAATGTATACAATTTGAAACGTAAACAAAAAATGGTTAAAAATGTGGGGACTCCACAACATACCACTTTAAGGAGTATTATTTAGGCAGTTTATTATACTTTATTTGTATGATTTTGTGTTCATGTTAAGCGTACGTGATCATTAGTGTTAGCATTGATTATAAATTACTAATTTTATAATTTATAATCAATGGTGTCGGCGCGAGCATTTGCGGGGCTGGGTGCAAGAAATATTTTGTGGGGCCTTATGCAAGATGTATAGGTATCTATTTTATTTGGATAAACCGAATAATCTGAGTATTAATCATTCAACTCCTTTAATTTAGGCATTTTATAGCTCAGTTCCTATATATTTAAATTTATTTGGTATCTATATCTACATTTATCCATAATATTTAAAAAGAAGAATTATTGCTATTAATCATTTTTACTTTTGATAAAACAAGGTTAATTTTACATGGTATATTATAGGTACCTACCTACCTAATAAAGCAATTAGAATTTTCTTGAGGGGGAGATCCATCCCCTATACCCCTCCTATCTCGTAAATACGCCACTCGTTAAATTAAAACAAATATACAGACAATTAATTTCAAAATTCAAATTAAATTGATATTTAATTAATATTTCTCTCGATTTTATAATCTAATATAATATAGTTCATAGTTGAAAAAATAATAAAATTTTTAGCAATGCCTATTCAAAAAAAAAAAATGTTGTTTTGAAACAGTTAATACTTTATGTAACTATAAAATATACATATGTATATTTAATAAATTTAGCTATACGTATGATAAAATCAAGTATCAAACAACCCTATTCACTACCTACCTACATCGTGATTTTAATCGTATAGGTATATATAGGACTATGGTAAATTGAACCATAATATTTCCAACCACATTAAAATGATTTTTTTCATACACCTATTGTCAATGGCGTACACAGCATCTTTCAATGGGGGGGGGAGCTTGAAAAAAATTAAGTAATTAGTAGACACAAAATTAGGCATGAAAGAATAAAAAGATGCTTTTCAGTGTTATAATAGAATACTGTTAAAAATATATATTATAATGTATATATGTATATATAGTGGTGTATTTACGGAGAGGGGGTCCAGGGTTACTGAAAAAGAACCAACAAATATTAATTTTCAAAACTTAAATACCAAAATTTCATCATTTTTGTAGATAGAACTTTTTTTTAAACAACAATAATTGGAAATAGAATTTGTTGATTTGAATAATTAATAATAATACCCTAAATTGAATATAATAACTATACATTTTAGATTCTGAGCGGTGCAAAATATTTTCTCGTTTTTATATTATTATATTTTTTTTTGAACAATTTATCGACCAGTCATGACATCATGATCTCTTCTTCTTCTCCTTCGCCTTCTCTCCCAACTATTTGGGGTCGGCCACCCTGGTCCTACACTTCCACTTAACTCTAACCACTAATCTCCCGCATCTTCTTCACTTACTCCCACCTTCCTTATATCGCTCGCCATTACATCCCCCCATCTCTTTTTCGGTCTTCCCCTCCCCCTCTTACCAACAACATGCATTTCCCTTACTAATCTTACTGCCTCAGTCTCTTCCCTCCTTAAAACATGCCCGAGCCATCTTAATCTATTCTCTCTCATTTTGTCTACTATCGAAGCTTCCTCTATACTACCTCTAATATACTCATTTCTTATTTTATTCTCTCTAGTAACTCCACTCATCCACCTTAACATTCTCATCTCAGCTACACTCATTCTCTGTTCTATCTTTCTATCTACTGCCTAACATTCCGTTCCATACATCATTGCAGGTCTCACCACTGCCTTATAAAATTTTCCTTTTAACCTAATAGGGATTCTTTTATCTCCACTTTGTCCATCCACACTTAATCCTGTGTTTCATATCCTCTTCGAAACCCCCATCTTTCTGTATAACGGACCCTAAATACTTGAACCTCTCCACTTCTCCCACCACATCCCCATTTAACTTTATTTCTAGCCTTTCCCTATTCCCTCTGTATTCCCTTTCACCAAAATCATACTCTATGTATTCTGTTTACCCCTACTAATCCTTAATGTGTTCCCCTCACCACTCTTTAGCTTATCTCCACTCTTCCGGTCTATGGTTCACTTCTTCAAGACTTTCACTAACCAATACTATATCATCTGCAAACAACATGTACCATGGTACCTCATCCTCCATTGTATCCTTTGTTATTTCATCCACAACTAGGGAAAATAACTAAGGACTCAAAGCCGAACCCGGGTACATTCTTAGTTCTTACTCTGATCGTAAAATCCTCAATTTCCTCAAATAAACTCCCTACTTTTGTACTTTCCCCGGCATATATACTCTCAATTACATTTACATACACCTTTGATAACCCTTTTTCATTTATGCACATTTCAAAATATATCTAGGAATTCTATTATACACCTTTTCTAGATCAATGAATACCATTCACAGCTTTCTCTCCTTTTTTCTGTACTTATCTACTATCTGTCTAATACAAAAAATTGGCTCCATTGTTGACTTCCCAGGCATAAACCCAAACTGATATCTCCTATTAAATGTTTCATTTCTTACTCTATTTTCTATTACTTTTTCTCAAGTCTTTATACTGTGACTCATAAGTTATAGGTATTCTTACATTCCTATACATGTACTTTACCCTTAAATATTGGTTTATTACCTCCCTATCTTTTTTTTAATACTCTCCTCTAGTCTTATATTCAACTTTTATACTCCGTACATTTTTAAAATCCCTGGATTGTTTTTTTTCTTCTCTTAGCCAGCTTGTTTCTTTTTATTCATATTTTGTTCTTTATCTCTCTTACAACTCATCATATTTAGCCCACTACCATGTTTGCTTATTATCTGGTATACTACCTAGTACCACATTTATCCACATTTCATTTATATTCCACTTCTCGTCCCACACTTCAGTCTAATTCAATTTCTTTGGAAATACTTTTTAATTTTCACTACTTAATTTCCACCACCTAATTCTCAGTTTTTTATCTATATTTTTATTTTTGTGCACCCTATTTTTTCTACTTTTTTGTTATACTCTCGCCAGAAATTACTTTACAGTGCTTATATTGTTTTAAACTCCCTCTCCTGCACATAAAATAATCAATTGGCGACTTGTTCCCTCTACTCCTATATGTTATGTAATGCTATTATTTCTTTCTAAAAACAGTATTCACGATCACTAATTCACACGCTGATGAAAAATCAATTACTTATTCTTTCTCCAATGTCATTCTTTTCTTCAAATCTATGCTCCTCACCAAGCATGCATTCTATCATAATCTAATCTTTTTTTTTCCACATGTCTATTCATATCACTCCCAATAACAATATCTTCACTTCCTCGAATTTCCTGCATTACCTCATCCATCTTCCGCCAGAACTCTTCATTTTGGCTTTCCTGACATCCCACTTGTGAAGCATGTGTGCTAACTAAATTCAATACCAAATCCTCTAATACTACTTTCTCCGTAATTTATCACATTTCCTGACTACCTCTACTATACTCTCCCTTTCATTTATTCGTCTACTATCACTCCTACACTATTATTTGTGATGATTTTATACCCCTCAACAATTTCCATTACTTTCTCCACTTCTCACTTAATTTCATTCTTACAGCAAATATTCCACCTCAAAATGTCTGCTAACTCCCTGCTCCTGTTTGTTAATATTCCTAGATTCCACGTACCTAATCTCACTTTGTAGCTATCCTGCATACTCAGGCGTGAATCTATCCCAAAATACTTTGATGTTTTCCCTATACCATTGACATCATGGTCGTTGGCTAGTCCCTCATTTATGATTGATGAAACGACTAAGGTACCCACCGTCGAGAAAATTATCAACAACATAAAAAAATATCATATCATTACCAATTTGAATTAAGATTTTTTTTTTTATTAATAAAGAATGCAAAACACACATTTTTTTATTTATTTTAGTAGTTTTAGATTTGTACACGCACAGTAAAATTTTAGTTATTCAAATGGGAACACCCATTTAATTATGACACCGAATTCAAGTAAGTTAAATTTATTAAAGTAATTTCCATGTATAAACTATAAACCATGGCTTTAAACACAATATTTATTGAGTAAGTATACCTAGTTGTTTTAATTTTGAAAAAATCTATTTTTATTATATTTGAAACGGCAGTAACGGCATGAGATTTAAAACCATAACAATATATTAAATCAATATGTTAAAATTACTTTACAAAAAACAGACCTATCCAAATCTGGTGTCAAATATTGACCGAGTAACATAAAATATAAAATGACGAAAAATGCATTCTGGACATTTTTTGAATCAATTACCTATGGGAGAAATTTTTTACCCACTGTAATTTAAAAAATGTTTGAATAATAGAAAAATATAAGGACAGCAAAATGTCTATTAATATTTATTCCAAATTAAATTATAAAAATATTTGGTAAGTACTTTATGCGCCTATTCATTTTTTATCTCATTAAATGGATGTCAATTAAATTGGAATTTTCTAATAGATTTAAAATTACTGTAAAAAAAAAAAACGGCATTAAAAATGATTGATTTTTTTGTTACATAAAGATATACTTGAGTGTAACTGAACTCATTATTAAACGGACGGTTTAATAATAAGTTATGATGATATTTTATCATAATATCCAAATGTTAATAATATAGAGAAATATTTTATTTCGAACGTATCTCAAGGAATCGGGGGAAGATTGGAAAAAAAAAACACTTATAAAATGCACCTCGTGAAAAACGTATTTTATTAAAAAAAAAAAAGGTCATTCGTGTAGTTTTTCGTTATTATAGTTTGCCTAAATCGAGTATAATATTTTCAGTTCATTTAAATCCAGAGTTATAAACTTTGGCGAAAAAAAACCATTGTATATTAAGTAGGTAGGTACACGCGATATCCTAAATGGTCATTTTTTTTGATTATAAAATTATATGATTTTGAACTATTTTTTGAATATACATATAATAAAATAAACTTGAACAATTTACGTTTCATGTGCGAATTCGACGTGAGCTAATATTATTTGTACCTCCTATTGTCAATATGCATTCCAAAATGCCATACTAGTAGGTAACTCAATATTTATATAATACTAATAATAAAATATTTTAAATTATATTTATATAATAATAAAATATATTAATAACGTGTGAAATTATACAATACGCGGCGGCGCTAGAGTACCTAAATAGGTTCCATGTCAAGTTTGTTTCCATTTTGACTTTTTCGTATATTCGTATTTAGCTTTAGGTTAATGTTGCATGCTTTAAGCTATAGAAATTATTTAAATCCGACTAACAATGAATGAGATACACAAAGCAAAAAGATTCTATGTCGTTGAATTTCATAAATGTATTAATTTGGCGCTTTTTTTTTTTTTTTTATTAGATATAGAACCTTTTTACTCTTAATTCATGTTTTAGAATGAAAAAAATGAGCAATGACGAATGTATTATTTTAAAGTAAAAGAGTTTTATCATCAATGTTGTGACCTAAACCACAATAATGTAAGTATACAATAATTTTATTATTTTATTATCATGTGAAATTTTCTTATCAATGCTATAAACCGTGCCGCGCAAATATGTTTGTTGTGAATTCAAATTCATAAATTGATATATTATTATGTTCTTTGTCGTTGAGTGGTTTGAATTTGGGATTTCAAAATAAAAGCGAACGATGTAATTATTGTAATATATGTAATTATAAGTCTCTTTTTTTTTTTTTTTTTTAAATTGTACGCATAATTCATTATAAACATGAATTTAAGAAAAAGAACGCGTGAAATGTTAAAGAGATCAATTATTGTTACTAATCAACAAACTTGATTAGACAACATCACATAGTTCTTCTGGTACCTACATATTCTGAAAAAATGTATGATTTTGACTCCGGTGAAGAATTCATACCATTCATAAAGAAAAATACTTGTAATTAGTAAGTAGATACCTATCTCAATATACTGATAATATCTGACTACAGTTATAACGTTATTCTTCTTAAAAATCAATACAACTCAAATTAACAATTTCAATATTTAATTATTGATGATTGCAGGACCTAATATATAGGCAAACCGTGTAAGCATACATGCATTTTTTTGTAGTAAAAATATGACTCCATACGAGCCACACTAGCACTCCAACTTTAACAGGTTTACTTTAAAGTTATATAGATGTTATTTATGGAACGATTTGTAACTATAATACACTTTTCGTAAAATAACTCGCAATTCAAACTATTTTGTGTATTCTAATGACGGTATGATGTCATGTCATTTACACTGGTTTTCTTTTAAATATTCCACTGTGCACGTACATTAACCGACTATTGTACTTCTAGTAAATATTTTAAAATGGCGGAGAGACGAATGAGACCGTTCACCAGAAGCAGAACTTAATGGGATTAACCAGAAAATTTTCCTCAAAATGTTCATTAATATTATTTGATGAACACATTTTTAAAAATAGTTTTAATTCCGCGCCTTTAAATAATCTTTTTCAATGTTAGAGGTATTAAAAACTTCTAAAATGTCTTCATTATTGTAATTTCTGTTACTTAAACAACTATCAATAGCGTTAAGTATCCTAAAATTATTTTCTAAAAATCTGGTTTTTATGTCATTAATCATAATATCTAACACAGAAAAATAAATATTGATTTTAAAATAAGATAATATATAATTTCCTATAATAAAAGCTTTACTGCCGCCCAATCTAGTGGACATTGTTCTTTTTCTCGGAATTTTCGGAAGTGCAATATTTTCTTTCACGGCAATTTCTTCGGTTTCTGACCAAATTAGTTTAAAACCATTATCACTCCGAAGAGATTGTTGTTCCATAAGAATAGCATTTGCCAAAGTTTTAGCAGTTGAATAGTTAGATTTTTTTTTGTTTTTGGAAATATAACGATAAGCTATTGTTTAGTTGAAGAATTAACTTAATGAATTTTAGACAAAAATAAACTCAAATTTTTTAATATTATTTAATATTGAATCTGCATCCGGTCCATAGGTAGCATCTGTATCATTTATCTTTTCTGATGTTAAAACTATAGTGTTGAAATTTATTAAAACGGAACGAATGGCTTCAATTTGACAACTCCACCTTGTGTCACTAAGTGAATTTAAAGTACTTACTATTAGATAAATTTGATTGTTTTTGTATACTTTCAAGTACGGAATATCTTTTAGAAGACGCTCCTACGAATGTATACATAGTATTCATTGTACCAAACATATTTCTTATGGATTTTAATTTCCCACATACGCATCAACTACACATAAATTTAATATATGAGCGTAGCAATGAATATATAGAGATAGTTTATTATCATCTTTGATCTTCTTTACTACTCCTAAATATGAACCATGCATTCAGGCAGCACCATCATAGCATTGACCTTTTATGTTTTTAATGTCTAATCCCAATATTTTTAAAGTATTTTTTTTAATAGATTTATTATTTCCATTCATTTTCTCTGTTCTATAAAATCTAATAAAACTTTCAAACACATTTAATTGTTTATCACAATATCTTAGTACAATTAGACACTTGATCGTGTTTTTTTTAAGCTTTGTGTTTCATCCATAATAACACTGTATACATCTGCATTTTTTACATTTTCAATAATCTGATATAATATATTCTGGTCCATCAAGTTCACCAAAATATTTTGATAATCCGGATAACATAACGAAAAGTTTTTTAGTTTTGTAAAAAAAATATCTAGACACAATACTATTATCGCCAGCTCGAATTTTCATAAGTTCAAGGAAGTTTCCTTGGTTATCACTCATTAATTTCATTATGTTCTCGTAGTGGAATGCATTGTCTGGCACAATAAAGAATTGTTTCTAATATAATTGATAAGTACAGTCGATTTTCTGCTAAAATTTTACCATGTTGAGAGTTTAATCTATAAACAATTGTTCCACAATTTTCATGCAAACTATTTTTAAATTCTTCAATCTTCAATGCATCCTCTAAATGAATATTACTTTTTTGATGAAATTCAAATTTTTCAATATTATTGATTTTCTTCACTTATTGAAGCGCCCTACAAGTGAATGTATTTTTTATATTAATATATATAATATATATTGATCATCTAATTTTTTTGCATTATAAAATGCTCTACAAAATACAGAATCTAAAACAACATATGACGTATTTTTTGATTGAAATAGACCTTCGTTCAGAGAGAGAAATATTTTTGCCTTCTCATATCCTCGCACGGGATTTCTCTTCTCTCCATCTATTGAACATTTTAAATCATAATAAGACACCAATAATCGCCAACACCAACTCTGCCTATACTGTATTATTTTATTCTATACATTACAAAGCAAATACTAACTTACTGCATAATTAATATACCTATACTAAATATATTATTTACTTGTAAAATTTATTATTAATACATAATTTTATAGAGAATTCTTTTCTCTATAATTTTAGTTCTTATACTTTTTGTCGTACAACCATTAAAAAGTGAGATATTCACGAAAAATCTATATTTGTGACCTTTGACTTTTGATGCGGACGCGATATTGGTGGCAACAGTTTACATGTTATTTATAATGATATAGGTAATTAAAGTGTATGCAAAAATTTAGCTTGATCCGAATATTTTCAAAATATAGCTATTTTTTTGTTAAATTTGACTTTACACAGAAAACATAACTGTGTACAGAAAAAAACAAAAATTGAAAATGTCTCTAAAGTCACCGAAATAACTAAAATAAGAAAATTTCTTCTCCATATGTCAAATGTATAGGTATTGAGGTAACGTTTCTATCAAAAAAATCACAAAAAATGATATTTGCTTGGATTCAAAGGTAAATTATGCATTAATTTCGAGTTATAAAATCTCTTTTGAAAACGGCTTTATTAAAATTTGTGTACCACGATAAGGTTACTCGTACATAAACAATACATTTTGTTTTTATAGAAAATTTTCTCCTCTACAATTTTTATTTGAAACTTATCGCACGACCAATAAAAAACGAGATATCTACTCAAAGGCCCTTTTTTTTTATAGATTCATTTTTAACCATTTTTTTGCACGAACAGTTATTTATACACAATACAAATAGATTAATAAGACTGATATAAAACGAGATTACTCAAAGGAAATTTTTTTTACCTTTGACCTCGAAAAAGCCTTTGTTCCGGACCTCATATCGATGGAAACTTTTTTTTTTGGTTAATCAGTGCCTCGCCTCAAGACGAAACTTTTTCCCGAGTTTCAAAACTATGATTTTTTTTGTAAGTTCAAACCCCTCATTGACTGGACTATTAATGATTTGCAGTAATAGATAAGTATACCTATCTAAATATTCTAAATGTTAGAGCCTATAAGGTTTTAACATTGATTAAATATTTCATCATAATGGGGCTTATATAAATTATGCCTGATGATTAATTTATTATTATTATTGTTAAAAATAATAAAATTGTATAAAATATTAATATATTCTATATAGGTATACTCATAAGTAAAAAGGTAGGTATAACCAGTGGTGGATTTGGGGAGGGACGCAGGGGGACGGAGCTACTCTTCATTTTTTTCATGTTTAACAGCGTACCCCTTAATTTATTTATCAAGGAACGCAAGGAACGCAGTGTTTGTTTGAATTTTTATTTAAAATTTTTGAAAATTATAATTATTTTTTGGAAAAATCGTGAAATTACTGAAATGAATGTTTTTTTGTCCTTATCACATAATACGTTTTAGATAAAAAAACATGATATAAAATCAGAGCCGGATTAAGTACTTTGGGTGCCGTAAGCAAATGATTCAGATGGGCCTAATTAATTACTTAATAAATATAGGTAACATCAATAAAATATATGAAGATTATTGTTTTCTATTATATAAAGTCTTTCTCCAAATTTAGGGGGGAGTGAATACTACAAATAACAAAATATTATATTTCATTATTTTATAAATTAATATAAATAAGATTTAATACAAAACCATGTTAAATTGAAAATGTTTATTCTATCAAATACATTTTTTGTATTCTATCAAATTAGTCACTGTCATCGTCGCGACTATCAACTTGTTTATCCTCTTCATCAAAACATAATTCTTTTTTTCTAGCTTTTTCATTTGCAAAAGTTTGGATCACATCTTCAAAGTCTAGAGATTTTACAAATTCACTTTCAATACATAAAATTCCAAGATTTTGTAGGTTATTTTGTGATGATGAAGATCTTAAAACGTTTTTTAATAGATGATAAACGCGTAACGAAAATAACGCATTTATCCGAAACGGCTCGACCGATTTTAATGAATTTTTTTTCGTATATTTGTTAGATATAAAATAATGATTTATACTTACGTTCGATTTATTTGATAATTTATATGGCAGAACAACGTTTGCCATGTCAGCTAGTCATATAATATATTTTTTATTTTTATATAGGTACCTGACATTTTACGGGCCGTATTTTTTTGAGGGCCGTAAGCAATGCCTGTTTTGCTTGTAGGTAAATCCGGCCCTACTCACACCCATTCTGCCATTCTTCTCTATCCATTGCTCTTTCTTTCCAATTCATTCCTCCTTCTAGTGATTGCACATCTTTTTTGACTAATTCTTCACATCTTGTTTTGGGTCTTCCAAGTGGTATTTTCCTACGCGGGTTTTGTGCCATCACTGCTTTAATTAATTCATTTTGGCCCTCCAAGCATGGCCCCTGCCCATTGGGGTCTTCGCCTTTTTATCACCTCTATTATGATTTTGCTTTGGAATAACATTTTGAGCTCTGTATTCTTCCTCCTTCTCCATTCACCGCTGATGTTATCCAAGTGGTCCAAAGATTTTCCTCAATATTTTTCTTTCCATTATTAAAAATTTGTTTTCGTCAGTTTTTCTTAGCGGCCACGTTTCCGCTCCGTATAGGATTACTGGCCGAATCAGTGTAATGTATAATTGCTTTTTTAGTTCTATAGATAATACTCTGGATCCTAATGTCTTTGCTAACCCATAGTAACATTTATTGCCTGTCTGTATTCTAGCTGCAACTTCCTTGGCTATATCATTATGTTCTGTTACCATTGTTCCGAGATATTTAAATTGTGCACATTGTTGAAGTTATACCTCCCAATGTTCAATATGTTAGAAGGTGGGTGCAATTGTCTTCTACTAACAAACAGCATATATGCTGTTTTCCCTTCATTACACTGTAACCCTACTTTCGCTGTGGTTTTCTCTAATTTAAGTAATAAGTTTTTTAAACTCTCTTGTGATTATTCTAATAAAACTACATCATGTGCATATGCTAACCATCCTATTGAAGAATCCTGTAATTTAAAGTTTTGGCGGCTGACATTAATTTCTCTTACTACTCTTTCTGATATCAGGTTAAAAAATAAGATAGGTGATAGGGCGTCACCTTGTCTTAACCTAGATTTTACCTGTACAGGGTCCGAAATCAAGCCACCAACCTTAACTTTGACTTTTGTTTCCATTACACTTATCCTAATTAGGTTTATTAACTTATTGGGGAATTGGAACTCCTTCAGTATATTCAATATGCTTTCTCTGTGTATACAGTTGTAAGCTTTTTGGAAATCAATGAAAAGGGTGTATAATTCCTTTTGAAAGATCTGTCTTAGTTTAAATATCTGATCAATAGTTGACCTTCCTATCCTGAAGCCACCTTTATAATTTCCGATTATTTCTTCTGCCCTTCCTTTTATTCTTGATAAGATACAATTAGATAATATCTTATATGTCACATTCAATAAGGAGATACCTCTATAATTACAATCCTGAGTATTTCCCTTCTTATATATTAGGCAAATTTTCACAGTTTTCCAGTCTTCGGGTATACTTTCTCTCCTCCATAAGTATTATATTTATAGGTAGTATTTCCTAGAATCAAGTGACAAGTAAGGAAAAAGATTTTTCATATCGTCGATTTTTAACTTGTTGATAAGAATCATTTTATTATATAACTTCTCAAATTCGAGTGTATATAAACGTGGTATTTTCCTGACGTTTTGAGATTTTTTATCTTCGTTTCTTTTTTTATATTTAATTTCCTTGTTAGTGGCCTAGAAATTGCCGTAGGATTATCCATTTTTACACAAAACAGCATGAATGAGGTATAAATAACACAAAAATAAGCGCCAGGTCCTACACAAGACGAAGGCAATATCACTGAAAACACTGTTATCATACCTGGGTATATTTAGATTAGAAACAAACCAATTTTACCAACTATGATAAATATTGTTTTTAAAAAAACCTATTTGGACAAGTGTTGTTTTTGTAGAAACTGAATTGGACATGTGTTGTTTTTGTAGAACTAACAAAAGTTTAAGGCCTTATATCATGGACAATAATTATTATTGCAATAATCTTGTTCCATAGGTGATAGATATGGCCATACACCATTAGAATTCGCTGTAAACTCATTTTTCATAATTTTGGACATGTGTTGTTTTTGGTATTAACCCTTCAATTAACAGCTTAATCACAGAATTAAATATTATAACAGTATGTGATAAATTACAAATGAACAATAAGGACTAACAGTTGGTACAAGACTACGTGGCAACACTATGCCACTTGGTGAAAATAAATAATCAATATAAGTTAAATAATAATTTTTAAAAACGTGTGGTACCTACAGATATCTTTATCTACAGATACAATTAGAAAAGATAAAATAAGCAAGAATAATAAAGATAAGATAAATAAAAGTTATTGCATATAACATTACACTGAAATCAAAAAATACGTAATTTATTATATTAACACTATTTAATTTTGAATTTTAAAATGTACAATTTAGTTTTAGTGCGGGCCGCACAAATTTGTTAAAAGGCAGCATGCGGCCCGCAGGCTGCGTAGTGGGTACCACAGTTCTAGTTGAAGAAGCAACTGCAGAATTCATTTTTACTTATATTCGGAATAATTTCGATGGTTTAATTCAAAAATGTTGTATGTACAAAATAATTGATTTTACGTGAGAGCAGATTCAATTTTTTTAAATTTAAATGTATTACAGGAGAGATTGAGAAATAATGAATTTCAATTAAATTGTTTAAATACAATGTTTATTAACCCTTTTAATATTCTATAGAATAATTTTAAAAAAATATGACCTTTATAAGTAAAATTTTGGCGTTTTTGTAAGTTGAAAGTGCACTTAACACTTTTAACATTTTATAAATGTACTTATCACATTTTGAAACAATATTGTAGGTAATGCATAATTATGAGCAGATATAAATTAAAATTGTTATAAAACACAAATTCATGTATACAAAATAAAATAAAATTCCTAAATCAAAAAATGACAATAGTAAAACTTTATCAAATTATTATTCAGTCATAACCTTAACTTGTGGTTAAATATTTAAATAAAAAGTAACAAATTAAATCAATGAGTAAAACAGTATTAAATATTTTTTTCTGTCTAAACTTTAACTTTTAGTTAAATAGTTATATAAAAAGTAACAAATTGAGTCAAATATAACAATAAGGGAATAAATTTTTTCCTTAAAAATTAATTTAGAACAAGTGTAGGAATGACGTAATATGGCTATAGAGAAAGAATTTTCAATTAAATTTAAAAAAGAAAGAATTTGATATAGTTACCTAAAACACATGTGTATTTTATACCTATATATTGAATAAAAATTAAATTAAAAAATTTTATATTTCAAATTTAATTGAAAAAAAATTGGACAGGACGGGTGAGGACCCCGCAGGTTTTTCAAATTGGGTAAATGCAAAAAAAAATTTATTCTTTTAGTACTATAAGTACATATACCAAGACAATGAATACATTTTTTCCTTAATAAGTAATTAAGAGCAAGTGTAGGAATGACTTTATATGGCCATAGAGATAGAAATTTCAATTAAATTAAAAAAAGAAAGAATTTGAAATAGGTACCTAGTACACACGTGTATTATATATCTATATATTGAATTAATATTTAAATTAGAAATTTTATGTTTGAAATTTAATTGAAAAAAAATATATTCATATCTTTAGTACTATAAACACATTAACCAAGACAATGAATAAATTTTTTCCTTAATAAGTAATTAAGAACAAGTGTAGGAATGACTTAATATGGCTCTTATATATTTATATAATATATATATATATTACGAGTATATTGTATATATATATATATATATAATTACAACTCGAGTAAAATTATATACCTAATATATTTAATCCAACTGCACTTCATTTTCTATGATATAGATATGAATAAGTTATGTACACTAACTAAGGAAAATAATAACTTTGAAGTCATTATGTCTTCGTCCATTGATACATCTAGTTTAAATATTCAGTTTGAACACTTTAATAGTAATAATACAGATACTGTTCATTTAGAGTATGAAAATTTTTATTTTAATAATATATATTATAATACAATGGCAGATACAGAATTCCTGAATGGGGATGGGGGCCAATATAGGGGCAAAATAGGTAGGTAACATTTTACAGGTCCGAGAACATGTTTACGGCTACAACTCGTTCGCGCACATTTACCTTTTTTACCACTCGTTTGCGCAAAAAAACACAACTCGATTGCGCACATGAATTTTAACTACTTGTGACAAAATACGCTAAGAAGAGAACTCGTTTGCGCAAATAATTACAACTCGATTGCGCACACAGATTTTAGATAGATACCTATGGTTACATCGATGTATAGTGTATATATAAATTCAAAAAATTGGTATGTATAATACATTTTATATATATATATAAAATGTATTATTCATACTTATTTTTTAAATTTTTTTTTGTGAACGTGGGACAATTGCTCCTCCCCTGCATCTGCCCTTGTTATGATATAAATTTGAGGTTTAGAACAAAAAGGATTTTTTCGTATTTCATATTTTTTTAGATCACTTCAAGGTCGTAGAATTATAGATATACGACATTTGTTTATGCAAATTCAAAATAGTAAACACCAAACATTTGATTGTTCATTTTTGGACACGGAATTTAAATATGAAATTCGCAAAGGATACAACTCGGAATTTAAATTTGAATGTAAAATGTGTGGTACTATTTCATTCATTTCAACAGAAAATCATAAAGAAACTCGGTATTTGCCAATTAATCAAGCTATAATAAACGGTAGTTTAGCTATTGGTATGTGACTATTTCCATATTAAATAACTATGAAAATAATATTATTTAACTTTCATTGACACGACTAAAATATTTTCATTATATTTAGGAATAGGTCAAACGCAACTTAGCGAATTATCAGCTTCAATAGAAGTTCCATCGATATCTTCTACGGCATATCTTAAAAATTTATCAAATATGAGTGATGTAATCTTAGATACAGCTATTGAAGAAATGGTAAAAGCCGGTGATAAAGAGCGTAAAATAGCATTACAAAATGGTAACATTGATGAAAAAGGAATACCCATGCGTACAGTCATCGCAGATGGACAGTGGTTGAAAAGAAGTAACAAAACTAAATTTAATGCATTTTCTGGAGCGGTAAAATATTTTATAATATACCTAATGTTGTTTGGAATTATTTTAAAAATTACTCATATACATATATATAATATATTATATTATATACACCAGGGTTTTTTTTAATGTTTTTTTCTGACTACACAAACAATATTTTCCCCACTCTTCTAGATTGTAGTAAGGAATTAAACTGGATAAAAATATCACACAATTCTGACTTGTAAGGAATAATTATATAGTTTAGTTTGCAAATATAAGTCATAGGTATAAGTATTATTATCTAGTAATAATAGTTATTTATCTTTATATACCTACCTATATAATTCTTCTGTACCTATGTGTAGTGTATGTCACTAAACTCCTCCCAAATAGCTGGACTAATTTTTATGAAATTTTTGTGTGTTTGAGTGGGTTCCTGGATAGTTTAAATTCGCAATTGGACCCAGTAGGTGGCGCTGCAATTGGGTTCTAGGAAATTTTATTTTATTTTTTTGAGGAAAATTTATATTTTGTTTTTAAAGATTTTTGGCAAATATCATAATATATAATTCTAAAATTTTACCCCCCTCCCCCCAATATTTTTAAAATTATAATAATAAAGGTTATTAATATTAAAGGTTAATAATATATAGTTTGATTCAATATAATATATATATAAATATATACCTATATGATTCATTAATAATTTATAATTTATATTTAATGAAAATATTGCTTTCATCCAGTCTACGATGACTGACAAATGCAACTAGTTATCTAAGTGAGTTAAATTTGACAAATATATATCATATTATAGAGATTTTTTTGTAT
>JAIPRL010001077.1:0-11882 GCA_025469235.1 Pemphigus obesinymphae
AAAATGTTATCGCCGGTCGCCGAGGCAGTGGCAACCGGTGTATGGGAGGGAGGCGCCGCCGATACGACGCGCAACGCGATCTGTGGAGCATAGGTTACGTTCTAGTATAGCTACGACGTCCCCTTAAAGAACTTTGTCAGCCATTGTATACCTAAACTTCCTAATACTTTCCATACTTCTACTGGTACTCCGGTACTCCATCCGGTCCCAACGCTTTCTTATTTTTCATTTTTCTTTATAAATCATAATAAATAACAGTTAATATTGTATATTCTGACCAGAAATATTTTCTTATCTTTATATATTTTTCTTGAAATAATATAAAAAAGTTAGGAGACTTTTTCTGATAATAATTTATATATATATATATATTTATATATATTATTTATAATTGTTTTTTTTTAATCTATTCTGACATTAAATTTTTGGAAAATTAATTTATTAAAAACTATTTCATGTGTAGGTATTGTATTGTGAATAATAATAATTAAATAAATTTTAATCTATGTTCTTAATAAATTACATAAAATATAAATCAACTTTTGTAATTGTTAAAGTTATTTATTTTAATACTTATAAAATAATACATGAAATGAACTATTTTTTTTATCATCATACATTCATGTGAACATTGTAGACAGATATTACATAATCAGATTTTAAGTTCATTATAATCTAAAATTACTGCTTTTATGCCACACAAATTTCCATATTAATATTTGTTATAAATAAATATCGCAAAATAGTAAAAAAAACCTTGAAAGTTTCATCATTAATAAAACCCTAAATACCTATTCGGAGAAAATTTCATAGTTTTAGTACTATTGTTTTTATATTTTCAGAGTTGGAGGAAATAACCATAGCGTGTGTTTTCTCGTTATTACATCATTTTTCGGTATTTTTTCCAGCGTTTAAAAAGTTAATGAGATGATTGAAAAAATATTTTTTTAAAGTACCACCTAGAATGAGTTTCAGAAAACTATTTTCGAAAACTTTTCTTTACTACTTCTACCCGAAAAAGTGTATACATTCATACATAAAAATCCTGTCATTTGGGGGCGTAAGAACTTCACTCGTTGAGTATAGAATACTGGTGGTGGATATATTTAATTTGTAAGCAATGATGAATCGATTCAGAGCGTAGCTTCATTGAATATGATATGAGTATTACTGTCGGTACTATATCCAGTTTATTTTAACAATATAGTATATTAACTTATATTTTAACTACGGTTTATTATATTCCGTGATTTTAATAATACCTATACCTATACTTACTTATAGCTCTTATTATATCTTATTAGTTATTACTAAATATTGATATAAAACATTTTTTATGGTTTTTAAACAAAATTAAAGTAACGTTCAATTATTTCTATATTGAATTTTGCAGGCCTTATAGGTACTCAAATAAATTTAAAATTCACCATTTCTATAAATAGTCAAAAATTGAAAAAAAAATATTTAAAAATGTTATTTAATATGGTACAAAAATAAATATTTAGTATAAATACAAGTCTTTTAAAAAAAGTCTACTAAAAATATTATAGTTGTATAACCAATATCGATTACGCGATTCCATTTGATTGTCATATTATACCAAAATAATACATTTTATTCAAA
The DNA here is from genome assembly GCA_025469235.1 of Pemphigus obesinymphae. Taxonomy (NCBI): domain Eukaryota; kingdom Metazoa; phylum Arthropoda; class Insecta; order Hemiptera; family Aphididae; genus Pemphigus; species Pemphigus obesinymphae. The sequence goes on from JAIPRL010001077.1 coordinate 1,624, forward strand.
AATACCTACAATAAAATATTGTGAATAATGATTTTCATATATGTAATATATATATATATATATATTTATCAGATCTTCAAGCTGATCTTCAACGTCTTATTGAATGAAGCAACTCTCTTGGTCTCCCATTAAATACTTCCAAATGCTCACTCTATCATGTCCTTCTTCCGACGTAGCTCTCCAATTGTTTCTCCCTATTCCATGTTAAATTGATGCCTTTAAATCGAGCAGTTGATTCAATACGTGATTTAGGATTCATATTCACCCATAACTTCTCTCCCAATAAACATATCGAGTCCATTTCCTGTAAATCTCTTGAACTTCTTGGTTTTATCTCTCACATTACTCAAGAGTTTCATTCATCATTCTCTTTTATGTATCTTTATTGTTCCCTTATTCGTCCCACATTAGAATATGGTTCAGTTCTTTGGGTTCATAAAACTGTTTGTGCTAGTGCAACTATTGATAGAGTCCAAAGGAAATTCTTTCGCCTTGCTGCTTACTACCTTGCTGCTTACCGCTTTAACATTGCTGACCCTCCACATAATTATTTCCCTGTCCTTCGAGCTCTTCATATTTCCAGTCTTGCTAACCGCAGACATATTTCTAACCTTTCCTTTCTTTCAAACCTCCTCTATAACAAAATAGATTTCCATGAATTTATCTACTTTTTAAACTTTAAAATTCTAATTCGTACTACCCGTTCAACAATTACCTTTCTTATCCCACCTTTTCCTTCTCTCTTTCTTGATTCCTCACCTATTATACGCCTTATGCGTGCAGCTAATAATGACCCCTCTTTCACCATTAAGCCTTGATTCTTTTAACTTAAACTTCCATTAATTATAAATAATTCTGTTTTTCATTATTTGTAAGTAATTTAAATTTTGTTCATCATATTTTTTACCAATTGTTCTCTTTTGTTTTATTTTATATATATTAAGTTAACCATTGTTATCTTCAAAATAATTTGTACTGTATTTACTTTATATTTTGGCTTTAGTCTGTCATTATTAAATAAATAAATTAATTAATTAATATAGGGGGTGCTGTAATATTAATAACTATATTAAATTTATATTACATAATTAATAATTACAACCAGTAGAAATGTAATGTTACATTAAAATCCTAAGTTGACAATTATTTACTTTACTTATATTATTGTTGGGTCACATATTATTGAAAGAGCGTAACATATAGTGTAGAAGATGATTATACCCATATGAAAATGAATGGAAAGGTGTATGGAAGGAAATGATATTTCTAGAATAGAAAGAGGGAACATAAAAACTGATGTGTGAAAGATACAAGGGACATCTAGTGAGCCATTTAGAAGATTGGTGATCGACATCTTGACGGCGAGAAGAGAGAGTTGGGGTATTAAATATATTTTGTAAGAGCGAGTAGTTATGCCGAGGGTGATTAATTTTAAGAACATAGATTAAATGCGAAAGGAATTTGTTTTGAACTCGCTTAATTCATAGTATGTCTTTAACTAGATAAGGATGCCAAACTATTACTCCGCACTCCGCACTCAAGTGTCAAGCGAACCAGAGTACATTAGAGTGTACAGAGGCAAACGGCCGAGCTAAACATTGTTGTATTTCGTTTAATAAAACCTACAACTTTCAAGGCCTTACCTACTGTGGCATTTATGTGGTGGTTAAAATTAAGGGAAGATGGTGAAAAGATACCAAGATCTTTGAAAAGAAAAACTCGTTTAAAAGGAATGTCATCGAGAAAGTATTTGTGGAATATAAGTATACGACGCTTAGAAAAAAGTTATAACATGAAATGTATTTAGGTTCAAACTAAGACTTAGTCATTGACCCAGGAGGTAAACATATTCAATTGTGATTGAAGAATGCGATTAACTATTATATAATAGTGTTGGACTATTGATATCATCAATTTTCAAATATATTTTCATATCATTAGCAAAGAGAAGACATTTTGAAGATTTGATTAATTTACTAATTGAGTAGACGAACAGGATAAAGAGAAGAGGAATTAAATGGCCATACCGTGGAACGCCAGATGGAATATCAGATAAGATAGACATGTTAATATATATATATATATGAGTACTTGTGACTATTTGTAATTTATTATATTATAAACCCGACGTCACAATATTATACACTTTAATTTTGCGTATACGTATTTCAACAACTATGTTGTCATCTTTAGCACGTACAAAATATGTAGGTTTATTGCAATAAACTACTGCTACTAGCAACAAGGACACTACCACTTCGAGTATGGGGTCTAATTAAATGATTCATGTCAAGTCTACAGACTTGAAAGCCATTGAAGCTTAGTTCAAAATCAAGGATGTCAGGTGACAGTGAGGATATTAATATTGTGTTTTAAAAACATGGGAATTATATATAAGACCAAGCACATTCTGATAAAAAAAATTATTTAAGCAAGAATCGGAAGTATTGAAGTGTGATTGTTTAAATTGAAGATAATTCCTTTAGACCACGGATAATATCGTTAAACAAGCACTTCTCTCGTTCAGATAGTTCATTAACAAGTTGAGGTAGGTGGTCGGAAGTTGATGTGAGGTAGTTTCCTGAAATATTTTCAAGAGAAAGTACTCTTTCCTTGAGAGTGGTGAGGTCCGTTTTTAGGGGTGCATTTTCTGATTTTAGAACGCAGATTTCAGAGGAAAGCGTTTCTAAGCTGGTCTTGAGCTCGTCATGTTTTATTTTATTTTGGGAATAACTCAGTGCTTTAAAGTTTTCTAATAGAATATTTTGAGGTTTTTGGATACTTCTAATGATCTTGCGAAATCCCTGGGCTGAGAAGGGTTTGGTATTTATATTTAGGGACTCGATAGTAACTGAGCTATTAGACCGGTATACTGGCTTCGGATTGTCCATCGTGAGTGAATTTAAGATTCGTAGTAAGATAGTAGATAGAACGGTGTTAAAAGTTATCAGAGATAAGATATGCTCCTTATAATATACAGATGAAACTACATTCAATATTATCACATTATATTATAAACAAACATTAACTTAATATACGATATAAAACAAAAAATGATCTAAGAAAACTAACATGCTACACGAAGAAGTTTGTTAAAGGAGTGGAAGTGGCAATAGGAGGTAAAATGGATAAGGAAGGATATTGTGAATTATATATTAATTAATAAAAGTTATAATAATAAAAAAAAAAATCATAAAATGTTATGAGGTGTTATAATTAATCCTCTCATAGTCTCATCTACGTGGACTGAATATTTTGATGCTGCCATAGATTATATTATGCACTTAAAGGCTAAAACGGGGTTATATTTTTTATTTTAATCAATAGCCTTATTTCAGTTTTTGAAAGGGGGGAGCAAAAGTTGTAACCGGCCTAAATAACTGAAAAAGACATACACTGTAAACTTAAACCATTTTCTTTGGAATTACTAATAACTTTTACACCGAAAAAATAAAATAATAAATGTTATAATAAATATTCGGCTTCGTTACCCCCCCCCCCACCAACATGGGAGAGCGGGAAAATTCTCACCGTGCCCCCCCCCTAAATGACGTCACTGAATTTAATTATTGAGAAGTTATTGAATGTGTTATTTTCAAGCTTTCGTTGGGTGGACACGAGAGTCGACTGTGCAATGAGGACGGGGACGGCCAGAGTCACGTCGTGTTTTGCTGCTACGTAATTCATTCGACTTCTCTCTCTTGACGACGGCGTGTGCGTGTTAAAAAGAAATTCATTATTCAAGAAGTTTACGCGCGCGGGGGACGCCCGACAGACAAATCGGACTCTCATTTGTGTATATACACGGTGCGCGGGGACGGGGCAGATCGGTTATACGCGATGCCGCCGCCGGTCCATTCAAATCTCATCACCGCTCTACCGCCTGTCATTGCGCGCTTTATATTCTTTGAGATGGCGACGGCGACGGCTACCGACGAAAATGCATAACACATCTATACAATAGAGGCGCGCGGGACGAGTAGGAAAAAAACCCATTTACCCGAGGGTTGAAAATACGATCGCGAACAAATTTTAATCGCGTTTTTTTGTTGTTCCGTATTCGTTATTATTACTATTCGTCCCGTAGTGTAATATGCGTATAATGTATATATATATATACCTCTACACGCGGTTACTCTGTCCGTCTGTCTGACTGCCGACTCGACGGCCGTCAACCGCGTGTGGATCCTCTCTCCGCGCATAGAAATTGCGTACACGCACAAGAGTTCAATTATTTGTCGCGTACATAGCCGTCGCATCATCTCATCCGACTCCGGTATACATATTATATAGGGAAAGTTGGTGAGAATATGAGTGGGGGGGGGAAATAACTAGCAGCGGGTGCGTATATACACATAGCGCAAGCAGGGAATGGGGGGGGGGCGCCCATCTGTCTGCAGAATCAATATAATAAAAGGATATCCTCGGTCGGCGGCGGCAGTGACGAGGACGAGCGCGCAAGCGCCCGACTCGAGCGCATTACGCCGTCGCGCCGCCTCCGCCGCGGGCACGCCGCCGGATTTCGCGTATAACAATATAATACTTTTACTACTATACGCCGTGCGTACACACAAACGCCCCGTATATAGAGGCGCCACCGCACACACGCATCCGCCGCAATGGACGACGACCGGCGTACCGTAGTCGTTACCGCCGCCGCCGCTGCCGACGTCACCGCCGCCGGGTCGCGTACGGACGAGTGTAACTGCGACCGCGAATAATAGCGTGCCCGTCCGCCGCGTTTTCTTTTCTTTTTTTTTTTTCTTTCCGTCTCTCTCTATCTTTTCGCCTATAAACACGTATATCGCTGTTGACGATTTTACCGCTTACACAAATACATATCGTACTTGGCGTGTGCGTTCGTGTCTCGTTTTATAATATACGTACTGCCCGTTTGTCGCGCGTGCATGTGCGTCGCGACTGCCGTGCGGACATCGACGAGCGCCAACTCGTGCGCCGGATAAACCGCCCCCGTGTTTTTCGTCGGCGGCCCCGCGTGTTTCTGCGGTCCCGCCATGGCCGTCGTCGTCCACATCGTGCTGTTACTGCTGGCCGCCGCCGTGTCGCCGTTGTCCGGTGTCCGGGCCCAGGCCGAAGACATCCCGCACAACGAGTAAGCAGTCCAAAACCGATCAGCGCGATAATAATACACATACATATATATATATATATATATATATACAGTGATGGGTAGTAACGTAACGGACGTTAGTCGTTACTGTAACGTAGTTACTTTTTCGAGTAACGTTATAGTAACTTCGTTATTTAATTTTTGTAGTAACGTAAGAGTAACTACGTTAGTTATCAGTGAGTCATTTTGTAAAATAACGCGTTGTAGCATATTTATAAATAAAAAAATACAATTCATTCTAATAAATTCGTCTAAAATTGCCGATCATGTCTGCGCAAAAAGTAAATATTTCAACGATTGTGTGATTTTGTATACCTACTAATTTGGAGTAGGCATGATATAGTATTTTATAATATTCGACTGATGACTATAAGCAAAAAAATAAAGATATTTTTGACATTTAATTTTATTATTTTCATTTTTACATATTTAAAAATGTTGAAAGTAACGTCATTGTAACTAGTTACTTTTGAATTGAAAAAGTAATGTAACGCTATTACTTTTGTATTTAAGTAACGAAAAAGTAATCTAGTTACCTTTTAATTTGGTAACTAGTAACGTAACTTATAGTCACTTTTTTAAAAGTAACTTACCTAACACTGTATATATATTTACACACCGTGAGCTGCGAGAGAATACGAGCTTTCACGGCTGATCTATTGGTCAGTAGAGGCACACGAAACGGGAAACGTTTTTTTTTTTTGTTTTTAATAGGTATTTCCTTCCGATCTACCACGAGGATTAGGGGAATACCTCGATACCAATGATGTTGTAATTGATATGCACGCGACAACATTATGGTGATGAGTACTCTTGCGATCGCGATTTTTCGTCCGTTTATATCATATGCAAAAGTGGATTTCTACCGGCCTAAATAGCGTTTTTGACCTTTTTGAAAAATATTTTAATGAGCCGTGGAGTATCGACTATTAAGAACCTTTCCAATTTCACTTTTGACTTTTATATTTTTGATCACATATTACTTAAAAGTTAAAATCCACTAAAATATCACGCGGCCCACCGAGATTTCCTCGGTAGCTCGCCTAGCCAATCCTGCCCTATAAAAACAAGTCTAAAGTTGTATAATAAAACTCAACTTATCTGTAGCTATGTATATATATATATATATATATACATACATATATATATATGCATATAAATTACGAATTATGAGTATATGTCTTACTATTATAGGTACTCTATATTATTATGGACTACTCTCTGCAATATATAAAAGTAATTTTTATCGAAGACGTTTTTGTAAGTATTTATTTACATTATATGTACAGTTATACTCTGTGGTCTATTCATAAAACCATTATGCGAAGCGGTTCATATTAAAATTAATCTTTTGAGTATTTTTATTATAGCCATTTAAAAACTTTATCATATTGATTGCATTTTGATTATTTATAGAGATGATATTATATTATATTGGATATAATATAATATTATAATATTACACACATATAGGTAATATTATATTATTATAACATGCATATTACAATAATCATATTGGGTATCAAGGTTATTAGATTATCTAATATATATATATATATATAATCCTCGTGTTTTTAAATTAATTGTTGTTTTACTTGATGGCACATTTGATGTAGAATATTAAAACCATATAGTTTCAATTTTAGTGAGTCCATGCCAAGTTTATCCACGAATTATTTATTATTAATTAATTAACAATTATTATTAAACATATATATTTAACATAATAATATTATTTTAAATATAGTTTAATAAATTTATAATTATTATTCAAATTTCAATCAACATTCAGCAATGATAGGAAAAACGTAGCATTAAATAATAATAATGTCATTAAGAACTCTCAAAAAGGCGTTTTTCTGGTAGACGTATCAAATAAAATATAGGGTTTTTTATTGGTGGCCATCATCAACTTGTATGTGATGATAAAAAACTTGAACAGATAATTGGCTAATCAATGTTTAGCTTTAATCGAAAAAACACGAGAACTATACCTACTATAGTACTATACTAAATATATAATGTACATTATAAGTATCTATTTTAAGTAGGTATTTTGTTATATTAACACTAAAATATAAAAATACATATAGCTATTACCTACATATTATTATTACTACAAATAAATTAATTTTAGGTATCTACTATAGTCTATAATGTATCTATGTCCTGTATTATAAAATACAATATATATTTTTTAATCCGTATACATTTTTTTTTTAAACAATACTAGTTTTCATATAAACCATAAATATTTTGTACAGGTACTAAAATGAAATTGTAATTTATAGATTAACACGATTACAATAAAAAATAAAAATGATACTTTTTTAGATTCTGAGCATAACGACTAGCGAAAATATATTTGTTTTACAATGATGTTTCTTTTAAGTTTTTTTATTTACGTGTATACTTTTTCGAGTAGAATAAGTCGAGTAGAAGTTTACAAGTAATGAGCTTTCTAATAGAAAATTTGTTCTAGTTGGTACTTTATAGAGGTCATTTTTCGATTTAGTAGTTTTTTTAAGCGTAAAAGTAAACTAACGAAAATAACGGAAAATGCTTATAAACTGGAAAATAATATTATACTGAACTTTGTTCAAAATCGATTTTCGAATAAAATGATTTACCTTTGCTTTCAGATCTAAAATAATAAAATAATAATATACTATCTTATCCATGGGGATCGAAAGGACGATGTACAATCTTTTTGAGTTGAATTAGAATTATTTTAATATTACATTTAATAGAAACTCAAAGTAGTACCTATATATTCTATTCATTGTTTGATTGTGGCAGTATGATTTTAGAAAAGATAGGTAGGTATTCTATACTACCCAACTTTTTATAAAAAATTTTAAATAATTGAAAATTGGGTTTCGCTAATTACATATCATTTTAATGGTCTTACGATTTTTCGAAATTTTAGGCCAGGACTCCTCATTTTGGCCTATCGTCTTCAAAATACAAATTAGATTTCACTAATTGCAAATCACTTTAAGAGAACGCTACACAGGTGATTTTTGGTAACATAAAATAACGTAAAATATGATGAAAAAACGGCAAAAATAACGATTTCATCAAATCGAAATTTTTCATTTCTTCGTAATTTCGAAAATATGACTTTAAAATTTTGAAATTTACATCAAATATTTAATTTAGTAATATATTCACGTTTATTTAAATATTTTTATTTTTATTTTTTTGTAATTTTGGGATATTTATAGACATTTTAGATTTTGAGGTTTCTAGGCCATATAAGGGGTAATTTTAGGTTTAAAGACTTTAAAAACATTTTATTCAACGTTAAAAATACGTTACTCTAAATAAATTTAAAAATCGCAAAAATCCATAAGTAATCACAATTTTGTTTTAGTTATTTCAATTTTTTCAACAAAATTATTAATTTTGAGGTATTTAAGTCCAAATAGTTGGTAAAATGAGGTTTTAAAATCTAAAAAAATTTATTATTACATTAATCGTGCATTACTTTAATGAAATTTAAAAAATTGTAATTTTAGGTTCTGAGCGAATCCAGGAATGTATTATTTATTTATTTATTTATTTTAATGTTTGAACCCAAAAATTTTATAAAAAGAAGTGCTCTGATCATTACAAGATACACTATTTTCTGGTAACAAATTGAATCTACTTGGTACTTTGAAGAGGTAATTTTTAGATTTTTTAATTTTTCCGGTAAAAGCGCAAAAAAAAAAAATTATCAAAAAATTAGCATAAAAATCAGTAAACATGATTTTGAATTTTTTCAGCATTTTAGAATGAAATGTGTTCGAATTTTGGGAAAATAATAGATCTATAAATTTGAAGTTTTCACCAAAAACGTGTATAAATACATATGAAGACAAAATAATTTTTGACAATTCTTACCCATTTAACTTTTTTACTTTACAGAAGAATTCAATTTCTAACATTATATTTTTAAAAATTTTTTTTTGTTCAAAAAAATAATAGTGAAGTCAGAATTTGGTGATCGGACTTGGTTTTAAAGTTATATCAAATCAAAATATAACGATTTTGCCACGTTCGTTTAAAAGGTTTATTTTTTTTATTTTTCTATGGTGTTTTGTATTCTAGTGGGAGTCAACTGTGTTTTCATGCGCGGGGTCCTCAGTTCGAATTCTTTTTATCCAATTAACTTTTTGCACTTTTTTTGTTCATTATATTATTATATATTATTAGTATAATCTACAGTAATTGTCAAGTATATCCACCGAATCTTCGATTAGATTAGTTTTTTAGAAAGAAATGATTTATCATTGCTTTCAAATTCAATACATCTACCACTAGCATCCTACCCAACAAGCGTCCACCCCCTACTGACCGGCTTTTTTGGTAAATGGTTTTTTTAAGTCTACGGGCATTCAGCGCCTATGTCCCATAGTAACTTTGCACTAATAAAATCGCTGTTTTTTCCAGCTATATTTTGTTTAAAAAGCGGAAACAAAATGTACTTTTGTAGTTTTGTGCTTACCAAATAGCACCTGTGCTTATCACATGTATAAATGACAGATAGGTATCATATTAATTATATTATAATATAGTATTTATATTAATTACTTAATATACTACTCAAAATTTATAATCAAAGATAATAACTTATAAGCTCCTAACTCCTTTTTCTTCTTATTCGACTTCTCTACCAACTATTTGGGGTCGGCCACTCTGGTCCTACACTTCCACTTAACTCTATCACACGAATCTTTTTCATTTATACCCACCTTGCTCATATAACTCGCCATCACATTCCCTCACCTTTTTTTCGGTCTTCTCTCCCTCTCTTTCCATCAACATACATTTTCTTTAATAATCTTACTGTCTTAGTCTCTTCCCTCCTTAATACGTACCCGAGCAATCTTATCTATTCTCCCTCATTTTGTCTACTATTGAAGCTACTCCTATACTATCTCTTATATACTCATTCCTTATTTTATCCTCTCTAGTAACTCCATTCATCCACTTTAACATTCTCGTCTCTGCTATACTCATTCTCTGTTCTATCTTTCTACCTACTGCCCAACATTCCGTTCCATACATCATTGCAGGTCTCACCACTGCCTTATAAAATTTACCTTTTAACCTAATAGGGATTTTTTTATCACACAGAATA